>JAOVVB010037832.1:0-30145 GCA_028570985.1 Heterobranchus longifilis
TGTGATGAAAAAGAAACAAAGAAATGGAGGCCCGGGGAAATGTGTTGTCTGTTTTGCAGAGAGAGAGAGAGAGAGAGAGAGAGAGAGAGAGAGAGAGAGAGAGAGATGGAGGTAAAGTATTAAGCTGTGATGATGTGTTCTTTTGTAGTATCCAGCTGTTCTGTCTTCCGTGTTAATCCGTGCTGATTACTGCTGCTCGTCATGGTGCCGGAACATGTCTTTACATATCCGACAGTTCAAGAACAATGCAAATTTTCTGCTGGCATAATCAAACATTTATAAATGGATGCCTGAGATGGTTCAAAAACTGGGTCAGGTTGGCTTTCTCAGAAAAAAAGAACTGCTGCTGTCAGTTATATCACAGTGGGGTTACTTGTTTGTGACTGGCTGACAGGTGTCAGTCTAAAGTAAATATCAGGATACCTATAGTTCCACACAAACATTGCCAACACCTCTATATATGTCAAGATAGTTCTGCAGCGCTACAGCTTCCAGTTTTGATCTCAGTATTAAATCAGCAAATTCTTTACACACAATGTCAACAAAAGCTGCAGCATTACAGGCATCAAAAAGATATTGCAGAGAGTTGCAATGCATTACATTTGGTTATATACTGTAGGTGTCCTCCAACCCATACGACCACATAGGTTGTTTTTTCCTACCTTCTGATAAATTAATGTCCCTGTCGCATCCTCATACCTATCGGATGCTGATTGGTTTCATTTGGGCACCAAAATAGTTGGTTAGGTTTATGAAAATATTTTGGTTTGCATTCAAATCAGTACATTTGCTATATTACTTCATTTCTGTCTACAAGTGTATGATGTAATTGCACATGTGACATAGAAGGTGAAGTAGTACGTAAAGTTAAACTAACTCCACGTTGACTTTTAGTTTCAAACGGGACATGAACACCGGTCTCCTGGGTCAAAGTCCTGTGTTAGTTTAACCCATCCACGGCCTTACCGCCCTCTAAACAAACCTTTTTTCACTCTTAATACTATGTTACATGACTTCCTACTTTGCTCCTGTCATAACTACTACAGCCTCTAGAGGACGCCGCCTCATAATTCGTAAATATGGGTCATAATGAGCTGCTTGTGCAAACGACTCATGGTGTTGTTTTTCGGGGGGGAAGACGGTCTCTGCAGCTCATCCAAAGAACCGTGTCTTTGTTTTCCATAGAGGATCTCATGAGCCACAGCCTTGCTCTATTTCACAGGAAAAGCCCCCTTCATTAGGATACAGATGCACCCACCCGTGCCTTTCTCAAATGGATGCTCACAGACACATTTCTAAATATTCATGTGACTTGCAGCCTCATATAAACGAACGCAGATAACTCTATGCTCTCCGCTACCTCTAAACCCCTTAACCCCCTCTGCACAACTTCTAAATCCCATAACGCCTGCCAATCTGCACTTGTTGGCAAAGCAGATACCCCCCATCACTTTGATTGGAAAAGGATGGGAAATGAGAGGCACAGAAGTGAGAGGCGCAGCTGGAGAGCAGCACCTGCTGGGCTCACCTCCCTAGGAAGCCGGAAAACAAAATAAGCATCTCATTTAATAGTACAAGCAGCACTCCCTCTGCGATGTGGGCTGGTGGCAGCCCCACGAGAGGTCTGCCCCAGAGAGCAGCAATTACAGTCATAAATTGAATGAATAAAAACAGTTAAGATTTGTAGGTGGTAAAATGTTAATGTTCTATGACTGGAATTTAATGATCAGAGGTAGTGGTAATACTCAGTAATGAAATTAACAAATATGGAATATTGCCAATACATGTTTAGTGTATATAATAATTCGCTGGGGCAATGAAAAGTTTGACTCTATATGTGTAGGAGTTTTAATATTTAATAAAAACTTTGCACTGTTATAAAAAGAAAAAAAAAACATACAGTAGTAGCCTATGAGTCTATACATCCATCTCAAAGATTGCTGATTGTTCCTATCTTCTAATATAACCCAGAAGAGCATTTCCTAAATTAGCACTCCAAACGGTGGCAGGAGATCAACACGTCCTCATACCTAAACATAACGGTCGCCGTGTTAAACACATGGTTAACATTATAAAACGGTCGCAGTTTGGTTAGATTTAAGCACCAAAATAACTCAACACAAACAGCGGTGTAGTACAACCATTTGTCTTGACTTAAGTGACTAAACAACAGCAAAAACCCTGGTTACCATCTACATGGCTTTATGGAATCCAAATACTGATGTTTTCACTTAGAGAGACTATCCCCCGAAAAAACGACCGAGTAGTTTTGTTGCCTAAACATAATTAAGTAGTTTTGTTGCCTAAACATAACCAAACTGCAGCTGTTTGATAACGTAATGTGTTAAAAACTGTGACCATTGGGGGTGATCTGATAGCCGAGTGGTTTGGGCGCATGCCACATGGGTGCACAGCGAGTCCCCGGTATGACCCCCCGTTGGCCAGACCATTTGCTGCATGTCAATCCCCGACTCTCTTTCTCTACATTCTGTCTCTCTCCACTATCACTATCAAATAAAGGCATAAAATGGCACAAAAAAATAATAAAAACCATGACCCTTATGTATGAGAATGTGTTGATTTCCTGCCAGAGATATTGGTGCTACTTTAGGAAATGCTCCTGTGGATCATAAAAGAGGGTAGGAACAATCACTCTATGTGGTTGTATGGGAACTGTTTCCCAAAAGCTCATATAGCCTATACTGTTAACCACATGCACTTTTTTTCAACCCACGATATTTGTGCTGAACGAGCTGTTCAGTATTGCTTAAACTGCAATGTCTTTGCTATGTTATCATAAGCTGTTTCATATGGTGCAGGATGTTTGTTGGCACATAAAGTGCTTTAGAAAAAAGAGCAGGACATATGGCGGCATTTTTTTCTTTCTTAAGCCTTTATGTTTCCTTCAAATAGTAGCCTACCTGCAGTAACTGTGAAAAAAGAGGTTCATGTTGAATACTGTTGTAGTTCAATTATGGTATCACTCCTATTTTTCATTAGTCATCACTTTTCTTCTGCAGTATATTTACAGTGATTGATGTTTACAAGGCAGATGCCACATGCCTTTATTCTCGGTCACTTTGGACGATATAAATCAGAGATAAAAGGAGTCCTTTGATATTTTCTTGCATATGCCAACTTGTTTGGCTGATTTTTTCTTGTGGTTTTCTAACTGGAACACTGAATGCGTAGTTAGAAATACAAGCTTTCAAGCTGGCATATGTCAATGGGCTGCAAGACAGTTATGGGTTAGATCCAGTAGTATTGAGTCCTTCCCTCCCTCAGGGTATGTAAGTGTATTAACTTGAAAAAGCTGCAGCAGCATCAACATTCAAACATGGTTTACTTGCTTTCTGGAGGATTTAAAAAAAAAAGGCTCCAATGCCCACTCTGGACACTGAAAGTCAATACTTTCAAAAAAGAAGCGACCAAAAGAGTTTTAAGTTTCAAAATGAGACAGCAGTCTCATTAAAAATACAGACCACAAACATTCTCTAGGTCAAGGAATCTCAGGCTACAGTGGCATCTTGCCTGCTAAATGCAAACTATGGTTTACACAGCACAGCTTTGTCTATTGTTCCAGTCATGTTTTTATGAATTTAAATGTGAGCCATTGTTTTCCTCTTCCCTGCTTCTTAAAGTTCCCCAACTACAGATGTTGTTTGCTTGGCTTTTCAGCATTTTAGCCACATGCAGTGATCTGCTTTGTCTTTAGCTGCTGTTAATATCCACTGAATAGCAGAGAGAAAGTGATGAAGACACGCAATAAGGTGAGAATTACCTGCTTGATTGTGCTTTTCCCTCGAAAAATCACTGTTGTTGATTTGATAGTGAGAATGAAAACATACCTTTATGAAAAAGCCTGTCTGAAACTCAACATTCATACTAATACATTTTTCGTTTTGAAACACTTTTGTTAAGGTTTACGCCTGGTGTCCACACTACTCCAGGGTTGAGATGAGATTTATGGAAACAATAATGCAGACACCTACGTGTCAAGCCAAAACATTAAGGCATAGGCGTACATAACCTTTTGTGATTTCATCCTTCTTGTGTGGGTCACTCCTCCTTTCCCATTGCCATGGCTTCCTATGGTAATGGATAATGCTCCCCATACCACTCATCGCTGTATAATGAGCCATAAACCCTTTTCTGCCGCCTTTACCGCCATATAGGCCTACTTGTGTATTACTTTCAGTATCGGTTCCAACTCATCGTTGGTCCAAGCAAAGAAATCTCTGGTCTTACTGTTCATTGTCTGTATTCCCAACCGCAGAAATCCGTGATCCCGTTCTCAAAGTCCCTTCGCTACGGGAAACAACGACAACAACAGCACGCTGAAAATGACAAGCTTTGAAAACTTGGATCATGCAATAAGGCAGGCCTGCTCTGTTCTTTCGGTGAAAAAACAGTAAAGATCTACAAATAATATGTTTACATTATTTTTGTGGAGATGTTCCACTGAAACAGGTTCTCTCCCGACACTATTTTGCAGAGGCACCGTCGGGCTGATGATTGTGATTGGTTTAAGGAAATACAAACAGGCCAGTTAGTTTTTTTTTACGATCCAGGACAAAAAACATGACGTGACAGAATTAACACATACCAACAATTTTGCGATCACCTAGAGCTTTAACGTTAACAGCTTTGAGAAGATCCTATATTTCCTTTGAAAAAAGCAAAAGGGTGGTCACTTTATGGTGCTTTACACTACCGTGCACATACTGTGCACATTCATTGTTGCAGTCAGTGTCAGTAAATGGCAGGAGAGGACAAAGGCTGAGGTTCAGAAGACAGACAGCCTCTGAAACAAAGCAGACCCTCCAAGAAACAATCGTCCATCTGAGGCAGCCAGAGGGGAGCTATTCAAAGGCTGTGTGCAGCCTTTTAACTGTTTGTAGTTTGTTTACCTTGGATTTCCAGACTTAGCATATATTTAACCCCCGCTGTGAAATAAGACTTCTTGTCCTGTTGGCACACCTCAATTATTTGTGCTTTGAGTTTAGATCCAAGTGTAAAATCTAATTCATTAGTGGCTGTTGTTTCCAGTTGGTGCTCCGTCTTTTGCAGCTGATAAATGCACCCGTCTTGTGTTTGAGATGTTGAGTGTCATGTTGTTTTCCTCTGACAGACAGCCTGTTTAGCACAATTGTTATTTTGTTGCACCTTCCTGGGTCTTTTCAGCAGTTTGCTTTTTGCTCTGTCCTGTTATTTGAATGTTTTCCTTAGCGTTTTAGACAGGGATGTATTACAGATTCTATCTTCAATTTGCTGGGGGCTCACTGTTTCTATGCAACCTGATTCTAGGATATTATTTACAAATTCAAATAGATTTTTTAAAAAACCAATCAGTAGACATCAATCCAAAAAAATACATGAAAAACAATATGGGGGAAAAGAAGAGAGAGAAAAACATCACAAAATATACATGTCAAGAAATAATTAGACATAATGAATTAAATGAAAATAATGACAATTTCCTTTTAAAATGTTCTAAGGATAACAAGCTCATGATAATATGTGGTGTTCCATATCTGTTGTTAAAGTGTTGACACTGGCAGGTATCTATACCTACAGTGAATAAGCAATGCTTCACAATGCTACAAATAGGGCATACAGTGAAGGCTTGTGGCAGCTCCATCAATCACAACTGGCAGCACTGACAGGGTGGGAAGCTGGTGAGGGATCATGTCCTTGTCACAGCACTAGCAACTCCCACTGGTTGGTTACAGGAGGATGGTGGGTGGGATGTGTTGTGGATAGTGTGAATGTTACTACTCAGAAATAAAATGATTAATTGCATTGCTCCAGCTTACATCCCAGACCTCTTAACCCCAACATTGTGGATTGTTTTCCTTAGGGTGGCCAGGCAAACAGTGGAAAAGGCATGAGAAAGTGAAAGCTGCTGGTGACTCCATGTGTATCAGAGGGTACACATAACAGAATATACCCTCCATGGACCAACACGAGACAACACAATATACTGTAATAGGCTATATGGGGAATTCACCATTTAAAAAAAGGACAAGAAAGGGAAATAATACAGTCACTTGACTAACACTATAGGTTCCATCCCAGTGGTCCATTCATTTTTTGGAAGTGGCATCCAGATGTGAAGTATAAGCTCTGATACCAATAGGTGACTGTAAGAGAAAATATCTTGGTGTTCAGTGTGCCAGGGGGTATGGCCAAACCCAGGCTCAGGTGTGTTAAACTTCAGTAGCACTTTGTGAATAGTATTAAAATAAACAACAATGCAATTGAGTTAAGGATGACTACATTACTGGTTCTTCATTTAACCACTCAGCTGGCATGCTACCGACGCAAATCAAACACATCTATGTTTTAATTCCACAGCCAACAGATGCATGAAAGTTCTGGCTAAAATGCTCATGATGGATCATTCAGTGGTGACGTCTACTTTCAGTGAGGTGCACATAGCTTGTCTGCTATTTCTTTTATAACGGTTGAGTGCTCATTCTCCAAGCTAAAATAAAAAAAGAGAAACTATTTGAGGAGCACAGTGGGACAAGAGAGGCTGAGTGTATTGGTCATATTATCTTAAGAATGAACAAGCAAAAAAGTTGTACCAAAAGCAGATTGTTGAAGTGATTGCAGAGTGCAAGGCACACATCATGCTGTTTAAATTGGTGAGTACTTAAGACTATAACAGCCCACAAGGCAAAGTAAAAAATACATAAATAAACACTGTGTTTCATAGCAACAGGATGTTGCCTTTGTGCACATTGTGGTGTGCAAAAAAATGTGCAGGCTCTTTGCTTTGATATTGTGCTGGAGCAGCATTGGTATACATCTATGCTTTCCTGCCTTGGCAATGCACTATTTTGCTATTTGATTGATGTATTTATACATGTTACATCCACAGTAACACCTTTTTTTAAAATTATTGTTGGCAGCTTGTGTTAGTTTTGGGATCTTTCCAGATTCATTCCAATAGGGCTTTACTGAGAAAGATGGTTGCATTTTAAAATTGGCAGTCTGTTGTATGCATAGGCCACAATGTGCCTATCTATAAAAATGGGTATACATGATTTGCACAAAGGGCCCAGTGGACCTGGACCTGGCATGGTCTTCCTCCACTACTGATTCTTGCTACAATATGGCAAAATTACCACACTGCAACTACTGTGAGTAACAACAGTTAATGACCAAGTAACATGATGGCATGCAGAGAAGCTGAACCCTTGTACCCTGAGCTCCCACTGTAGGTTTTTAATGTCTCCAGACTCAGTGCGACACAACACAGGATACCCAGCATAGCCTCATTCTACCCATCACAGGATCCCGTTGGCTTACAAGAAGACCTGGATATGGGGAAGGCAGGGCTTAACTGTTAAACACAAGGCAAAGCTGAAGCAAAACAATGGCCAAAACATAGGCTTGGACAAAAAAACAGCCATGGAGATCACCTTCATACACAAGGAAATAATTAGCTTAGGCTAATTTTTAAATTACCTTTGGCTGTCATGTAACTTCTGTATCGGGCCTACCATCAAGCAAACTCTAAAAGTGTTAAAACCCCTTCCACGACTGACGTGTAAAATCATGATCCACCACTTCAGACAACCGATCTTGGAATGTGTAATACATGGTAGTATTCTGTGCCAGCAAAAGTCTGGCAGTGCTTTGCTGGTTATTTTTTAGTAGAGGGACATGAAGCAACAGTTAATTCCCAAGGTTGGCTATGTATTAATTGTGAAAACCAAGCAATAGCATTTGGTACTATTATGAAACAGGTTACCTCTAATCACATTACCCCTAGCTCTTCTGCAGAAATTGCTTTGATAAAAAATAAATGAAAATATGGACTATGGGGAATTGAAAATATGGAAATTTGTACTTATTTCTTTATTCTATTCTGTGGAAAATAATAAACAATAACAAAAACATACCAGACCAAAGACAACAGTTAATAAGAATAAAATAGAAATGCTAGAATCCACTCAAATGAAAACATTTTGTAAAGTTCACAGAGCATTGAAGGAATTTCAATAAACCAAGACTTAGCCAAGATATCATAAAAGGTGAAGACCACTCCGGATGGCGATTCCATAAAGTGGGGCAACATCATATTCGGTTTTGCAGTTTTCAGCAGAGTATTGGGGCTTAAAAAGTTCAGAATTACCAGAAGGGGTTAAAGCATTGAGCCAAAATAATCAATTTGATGTATTTTCCTTATTTTAGTACGATGCCTGGCTACTGCTTTTTGAAGTAGTAGCTGGGCTTGTTGCTGAGAGAGGAGTACAGAGATCTGAAGAAGTCCTGAGAAGATGAAGGCATACATAACTCTTTCATAGACAGTTTTAGTAGAGAGCTTTGCATCAATTGCAAGACTACACAGGGAATAATACCATTCCGTGCAGTTTTCGGAGGCCAAAGCTTGATGTTTATAAAACTAAGTTTTACGATCATTAAGCTGCATGAAGCTTTGTGACCTCTGGTACTTGTCTGCTAGACAGTTCTCAAGTGAGTCCAGCACATCATAATTGGTAGGATTTAGAGGTAAAGCTGGGTGTCATCAGCATAAGCGTGGAAGGGAGCATTATCAATCTTAACTGTATCTCCCAGGAGGAGCAATGAAAGAGAAAATAATTAGGGGCCCCAGGATTGGACCTTGGGGATTACCACAGAATTGTTGAACCTAATTTTATCTGAAAACTACATACAGAAGAATAAAAAAGGATGCAGTGCTCCCACACATGAAGGCAATTGGGAGTACATCTTGTTTATATAAATATATATCAATAGTGTTGTGGCCAAATCGGCCAATTAGTTGGGTAACTATAGTGATGATTACTGATAGGTCCATTGACATCAAGGCCCTAATGTAGTTACAGCATTACATAGCAAATTGTCCTCTTACCATGCCACCCCCTTATTTTAGAGGGATGGGAGACAGTATATGCCACATAGAAGTGATGTACATCATCTGGAAGCTGAGAACATGAAGATTAATTTGAGACGCTCATCACAGTGTGTGAAGTTCTTCTAGTCATGAATCAGAAATATAAATTAATCAATTAATTAATTAATTAAAATAAAGTGTATAAGGGTGTAGAACATTATGATGGAAGTTTATGAGCCTGTGATTATCCTAGAGGTCACAATAGGTCATTTTATACAGTGACTTCAGTTTAAAAAATGGTCTCACTACAATGGAATGGCTACAATGAGGACTAACATCATCACACATGAAAAACATGGGCTCATTGAATCCTCAAGAGTCCCAACTTACAAGTCATACCTAATGTATGCAATTCCAAGACTGTTTGTTGTGTTTAGGGACCCCAGTATGGAGAAATATTCAAATATACCATTTTAGAATAGGTGAAAGTAGCACATTTTTTACTGCATGAGAAAAACTGCATGGTTTTTGCCCCAAATTACATGAAATTAGCATAAGGAGAGACTTGTGAGTACCCATAGAATCCATTTTCATTCAGATATCCTGAGGTGAGCGGTCAAAGGACCGCTTTGAAAATGTCCATGTCAGTTTTTCCCTTCCCCCGTTAAGGGGTTAATCCATGGATGTGAGACTTTTTGACAACATGAGCCCTTTTCACATGTTTATTGGCCAAACCCTGCAACCGAGACATGAAGGAGCTCCAGTTGAGGCTCAGACAGCAAGACTTCCGAGAGTGGCCTCTTTGTGTAATGATTTCTTCATGAAGTCTGTCAGCTTAAAAAAGTCCTTTAAAAGAGCCTCCTTTAAAATCCCCCTTTTACTGATAGTATTCCTGTTTTTTATTTTTTTGGATCTGTCTCATCTTTTCCCCTTGTATGAGTAGGGTGCCAGAAAGTGTGTGTTTCTTTGAAGCCTAGTGTTTGGAGCTACAGTAGAGGCTGTAGACCAACTAAACATTCATTCTAATATATCTCTAGCTAGAATGCAAATTATTGAGTTGATGGCTTCGAGTGTAGCATTTGTCAACATATCTTTTGTAACATTTAACGTTTTATATACAGGGTTCCTATGCAGTATGGAAAAGGCTGGAATTTGATTTTAGTAATTTCCAGGTCTGGATAACCATGGAAAAGTGAGAGTATGGGAAAACATTTGTGTTTGTCCTTATTTTGTTTTCTAAAATATAAAATCCAGAATTTCAGGTAAATTACACTCTTAACTCTTGTTTTCATGATGCATTTATTTAACATTTAATACACACATTAAGGTAAAAATAAGAAGGGTTAGCCTCATGAAAAAGAAGAAAAAACATGAACATCGCCTGGCTGTTGTGGTAGTTTCTTGCATCGCCTCCGGTTGGCTTGTCAATATTGCAATATTGCGGCAATTGTGACAGCCCTGCACGGACACAGAAATTAAATGATGTAACTTTTTTCAAGTAATTTTGTAATTAAGCCATATGTAAGCCATATGCCATATGCATACGTCTTCTACGTAATCTACAGAGAAGTGTGGAAATTTGAGTCTGGAAAAGTATGGAATTTTGAAATGGAAAATATGTAGGAACCCCGTATATAACATTGTCTCAATTGAACATCAAATGGCTCCAAATCAAGAAGCAGGGACAAATTCACTGTAACACCAAGCCCCCTGAGCTGGGAGAGATTATTGTGTTGGTACTTAACTGCTGATACATGGGTGTGGTGACAAGTGTGGCACCAGTGTTACACTGCTGCACTCTGTCTCTGACAACACTGAATAAGGGGCAAAAGCTGGTTTCTTGGAAGACTTAATACATTTAAAATTTGTATTAAAAAACATTTGTTACATATATTAATGGTTATGTATCACTGGCTAACAGAAAGTTTTTATTTATTTTTTAAGTTATTAAAATGTCACATCAGTTAGGCTTCATAACTCTGAAATGGAGGATTTATCTTTCATTCTGACTGGTCTACCATCTCCATCTTTGATCAAGGTCTCTATCCTCTGAGGCTTTTTACTAATACACACTTGAGAACACAATAGAGGAAAGAATGAAAAGCAGAGAGAGAGGGGGTTGTGTTAAATCTCTAAGGGAGCCATGAAGGGAAGAATGACGGAGAAACAGGAAGAAAGGAGATGAGAGTGCAACTTTGACCGTCAAGTCAGTACCACCCTGTCACAATGGGATGTTGAAAACACACACTCAAAAGCTCAAACACAGACAGTCATACTGTATATTAGAATACGTTAGTTGCATAACTCCCCTGAAACCTTGTGTAACATCAATTTCAGGTCAACTCATCTCATTAAAAAGTCCTTTGTGGAGACATTTCTGTTGCAGCTCAATGCATGACTATTCAAGGTAGAACAAATAAATAAAAATTATGCTAAAAACGTTAAAAACATGTGCATCCATGTGAGTTTAATTCTAAAATACAAACTTTGATAGTACATGTTGTATTCTGTATTATATGTTACAGAGCCTTCAGCATGTTTGTTAGAAACTGTCCATCGAAAATTGACCCCTGAGGTCGTTTGTGCAAACAGTTCATTACAACCCACATTTACATTTTATTGTTAGGTGGCACCCTCTAGTGGCCGTAGTAATTAGGATGCAGCCATGTAGTGTAGTAGAAAAACAGAGAAAGTCTATTTCGGGTGGGCAGGAGAGGTGGAAGATGGGTCAAACAAACACTTGACTTTGACCCAGGTGTTTGTGTCCCGTTGGAAACTGAAAGTCAACAGCGAGTTACTTTAACTTTAACAGAACGATGTCACGTTCTACGTCACGTGTGCAATTACATCATGTACTTACTCACAGAAGTGAAGTAACATCACAAATGTAGCCTGCTGACTTTAATCCAAACCACAATCTTTTTTCTAAACATAACCAAGTAGTTTTGGTGTCTAAATCTATCCCAAACTGCAACCAATTCACGAGGATTACCACCTGTAAAAAAAAAACTGTGACCGTTGCATTTAGGTATGATGTGTCCTGCCAACGGTAGGGGCTCCTGTGGGTTGTTTTAGAGGGTAGGAACAAAGGACCTATGTGTTTGGAGGACTTGTTGGTTTGTTAATGCCTGAATGTGTACCAAGAGACCATGTCATTCTCGTGTTCCCAAGGAGTAGGATAAAAGGCCGGGGATGCTGGTCATTTATTATTCTGGCAATCTTTTTCATTCTATTGTTCCAATTTTTTTCTTTCTCTATCTCTCTCTCTCTCTCTCTCTCTCTCCTTTCCATCTCCACATGCGATGCTATCTCGGACCTCTTAATCAGGTTACCAGTCACAGCTGTTTATGCCCCCGGGAGGACGGAGTCTTGACGACTGTCAGGACACATTGTTCCACCAGTGAAGAAGGGGAGATGAAGAGATTAGAGTTTGCACTTGCAGCGGTACCGAGACCTCTGAATAGACAGGGAGATACAGGGAGGGAAACTGGAGATGGAGAAAGACAGAAGTGTGAAGAGAAAATGTGCGTCAAAGCCCGGTCGGTCAGCGACAGCAGAGTTTGAAAATGGATGCAGCAGCAAATGTGACTCCCACGTTGCATTTTTTTACACTTGCTGTTTTAAGTGCACGCTCCCCTGATGACACATTATTCGATCCCGGTTATGTTGTTTCAGAAGCATTATTTAGTCTTTCGGCACTGCTCTGTGATCCCTCAAGTGGATCATTAATGGGTTTTTTTTCTTGATAAACAACACAAGTGTATTAGAGACGGAACAACCTGTGTGCTCACTTTGTCACCCAAGCCGCTTCCTTCTTTTGTCGTCCACTTGAAGCAATTGGGGTTTTTTTTGTCCAACAGTCTGTAGTTATTAATATAAGTCTTTCAGCTCTGTGAGGAAACTGGTACTGCAGAGATTGTTGGTGATAGTGTTGAAAAGTCTCTGTTGCTGTCTCTCTGTGTTTGTGTCACTTGTCACAACACATGGTGCTTGTCTTATCTTTGCAATCTGATTTCACAAGACCAAACAGTGTCAATCATGGTAAACTGGTTTTATGAAGGTGGTAATCAATTTGCTGTCAACCCTGGCTTTTCCAATCCAGCTATGAGCACAATGTGACAAATTGACTATCACATACCACAGCAGACATATGCCTACTGCTATAGCCTCAGAAAACAAAGTTAGAGTCCAAAGTTAGAGTCCAAACTATTTTAGGATCAAGTAAAATGGTTCAAATTAGGGATGTTAATTTAGATTTTTTTTTTCCAGGCCCTCGTTAACCAATCATTAGCCGTTAACCGACAAGCAGGCAACTGAGTCCCATTTAACCCGTCCAGGAGGCTCGTACAAATATGCATGTGTTAAAGTTTTACACAGCCATCAGACCTATGATGGAATGAAAAACACATGGCATAAATCGTATGACTTTTTTTTTTTTCAATTAAAGGGCCAAGCAAGTGTCAATATTACATTTTCTTCTTCTACAAAGAAAAAAAAATGTATGTGGCAGCCTTTGTTTCATTCTCAGCAGCAGTCAGTGTGTTTGACCTTTCTGCCCTTTTGTCATGCTTGATTATAATCATGCCACAGTAAAGTAGCTACACAGAAATGTCAAGCAGGTGTATTAATAATGAAGAAATACATTTTACATGCTAGCAAATATATGGTGCAGCAGGATGAGATTTGAATTCATGAATAGCATAAAGCCCCTGAAAAACTGTCAAAAATTAATCTACTGTGCCACTCTGCCCTACAAAGCCAGAGAACAGTAACTGTGAGCAGCGAAATAAGGGAAAAGAATTCAGAACTTGTGACCTCTCAATATAGTTTTTCTTTGTAGCAATTCCACTGGCATGCTTTTGTTCATATCAACCTTAAACTCTTGCCATGGGCTACACTGTACATGTATGAACTTTGATGTCACTATATGGAGAATTGGAAAATGTGGTGCCCTCAGTGGTAGTATAAAAAAGGCCCTGTGGCTGACAACAATGCACATCACAGCCTAAACAAATCAAATTTTAGATGCAGTGCATTTACATAGAAAGTAAATGGAACGATATGAGTGGATAATCTGGTTTATCCCTAGGCTTTATGAACTTCATAAACTTAAGAGACAAGAGAAAAAAAGAGAGTCTGGAGGAATATGGGATAAAGAACTGACGTGAGTGGTGACTTGCTATCTCATGGCCTCCGGGGCTGAAAAATGAAGCCAACGTGAAAGTGCCAAAAACTCCAAAAGCGAATCAGCCCCCCATAGACCCCCATGTTAAAATGTCCAACTTTACAGCAGAATAAACATGTTTACAGCCTGGTACAAAAAAAATACATTTTTGGTATCTTCATCTAATTACAGTTTACATAACTCATTCATTCAAATGATATTAAGGCTTAAAGTTAGGCATAATTAAGGGCATGGCTGCTTTTGAGTGACAGGTGGGTGCTTCATTTTTAGCTCTTCAGAAACCTATGGGTTACATCACGGAGACTACGTCCAGGTTTTATAGTCTATGGTTTGTTCTTGAATCAAATGTAACACAAATGGTGTCACACAGGGGTGAAGGTTAAGTGTCAAGTAAAAGACACATATTGAGCACAGTCGTCACGATCTATACTGTACCAGGGGTCTCAAACTCAAATTGGCTTGGGGCCACTGCTGGTATTGTCATTTGATAGGAGAGCCACTTCAGCATACTACAAGAAGGTGGAAAGGAAAGATATTTTTAATGGAGTGATTTTATTTAAATAGTCTAGGACTGGGGTAGTTTAAATTAGTTAGAAATTACTAGAAAAAATTATTAAATAATAAAATAATTTTGCGTGCCGGATTGTGTTATATTTTTGACATGATGTCACGGGCCGGAGGGAAGGGGCCAAAATGGCCCCCGGGCCGGCAGTTTGAGACCTCATTTGAAATTCAATTGTTCTGCTGAAAAGTGAGAGGCAGTTCTTCATCCTAATTTAATGGTATTGCACAGCAGATTTCAATTTGTAGGCCTATAGTGAATGCACCTGAGCAGAGAGTATGGAGTGAAGTTTAATAAAGCCTCACACTGAACCTTCACTGATATGATACCTGTATAATGATGAGTCTGGGGTGTATTTAATAACAGTCATCATGTTGAATGTTGTTATGTATTGCTGATTCTCTATTATCTTTGATAATGGGTTTTGTGCAGCTAGGTGTTTTTTTTGTCATGTTAATTTGAAACGGGTGATGACACTTTCTGGTATGTTGATTTGAGATCCTCTGGCATTGGAGCTATTTGTTATTTGATCCTGCTCTGCACGACAGCAAGTATCATCAGTAAATCTTTAAAGAGCTGAGTTAAGTGTGATACCGTAGTGGCCCGAAGGCTCTGCTAAATATATTTCTAAGGGGTCCGGGTGGGGTGCGCTTGATTTGTTGAAATGTAAACATTTTAAATAGTTGCATTTGTTTGTTTTTCCATTTATCCCCAAGGAAAAGAGCCGCTGGGGATGTAATCGAAACCAGAAGAGGATGTCACTTATTATGAATATGTGAATTATGTATTAACAATGAACTGAACTGAGTGCTGATGAGAGTTCAATTATATAAAGTGTGCAGGGAGTGGAGGGGGGTTTGTGGTGGGGGAGTTACACAGTGACAGAGGAAACAAAGAGAATACATATGAAGAAATATGAGGCAGAGTGAGTGGGTGGGGAGACATAGAAAGAGCAGTAGGAGTGAAGAGAGTTGAGATGGGGTTTCAATAATAAATAAAACAAATCTGTGTATGCCTTGATTATATTGCTTTTTTCCATTTGCACAGGGGAAAACAACTGAATAATTGATTTTTAAAAAATCTCAGGGGGCCTTTCGATTAATATTCTGTCTCAATTTTCTGTCATTCCATCCGAGTGTAAAAGGTGAGTGACATTATCACAGCGCTAACTGAACATCCCAGACATTTCTGAGGAACTGGAATGACCATTTCTGCTCACTTAAAAATAATAATGATTTTCTGTTTTGTTGGTGAGGCTGATGAACTTTCAAAGGATTCTTTGACTGAACTCACAAAAGAGGTCATAAAAATCCAAATCACAAATTCAGCAGAAGAGGTGGTGTGTGTGTTTGTGCGGGTGTGCGTGTGTGGGGGTGTGTGTGTGTGCGTGTGTGTGTGTTTGACGTTCAGTGTCTCACTGTAAAATTGGCCATTTTGTGTTGATTATGTGACTTCATTCACAGCAGAGTGATGGAGTGACAGGACTGGCTGGAAACCAGTGACTGTGTGTGTGAGAAATTAAATTACTTGTAATAGGCTATTACCTCCTCATCTTCAGCAGTCTGCCTCTGGGCACTTCACCATATATATATATATATATATATATATAGAGAGAGAGAGACTGATAGACTGGCTGAAAGAGGTAAAGATCCCAGGCGGAAATCAAAGGTCAGGAAGGCTCCACAGAGATGAGATGATTTAGAGAAGAATCGCTTCACCTTTCAAATAGGAAGATCGCAGAGGAAATAAATCTTTGGTCAGCAGATGTATGATGTGTGTTTTAAAGGCACAATCTGTGATACAAATGTAAATCAATAAAGACAGAAACACTGATAATGATATCCAGCATGATGATGTAATTCAGTGGCCAACAAGTCCTCCGAACCATACGACCACATAGACCGTTTGTTTCTTCCTTTTAAAATGACCTAAATTAGTGTTGTATCCTCCTGTTGTATTCTGTAAATATCGCCAGATTTGGATCAAAAATTCATCATTGTTGTCGTCCTGCTGGCGGCAGGCTGAAGGATGTTATGGTGGGCAGTCCAACATTTGAACAATAGATCTTGTTCTACTGGCCAGACAGTCATGGAATTTGTTAGAATATCCACAGCCTCCAGAAAATGATTCTCGCTTCTTTGAGGCAAGAATAAGGACATATTGTATTGTTGTTAGCCTGCACAAATCACACATAGGCTACAGTGTGTTTGTGCGTTATAAACTTATTTCCTTAGTCTGAGGAAGGGGGTAAAAAGCAGCCTATCTGGATGGAAATTAGTTCAGGAAATTCTGAAAACCTTTTCCTCGAATGGCCTTTCAGTTAATGGATGTTGTCTTTCATTAAACTACACAGCTGAATCTTGGCAGCAAGTGAAAGAAGACAGAAAGCAGAAGTGGGCAACTTACTGAAAATAGAGATCTATGGTTTGTATTCTACAGCCAGGATGTCTTAACAAGGACATAAATATCATAGTCCTCATAGACCTCTGATAAGTGGCTATGAAAGACGGTTTGTTGGGCCAATAAGACTGCATTAGTGTTGTGTTTTCGATGATGTGCTTTTACAAAGTTAGGTCGTAACTTTGCTCACACAGTAAATGTCTCTGAGGCCTGCTGCTGTGTGTATGTACCTTTGATTCATTCATTGCTGTGGAAGCCTGCTGAACCAACAATGCTGCTCTCAGCTCTCCTTATAAGTCATCAGGGCCCTTATTACCAAGTTATTTTAGACATGAGCCAGACGGACCCTGATTTACCAGATAATAAAAATCACATTCTTTCATGACTGAAGTGACATGAGATGGTCAACTGTCATCTGAATGAAGGTGGTTCACACATCACAAGGTTGTCGAAGGTTTTTATAACAGCAGCACTTAACTGCATGTGGAATTATAAAGCTGTGAAATGAAACAGGAAGGACAGGGCAGTGAGGTCACTTCTTGTGTAAGGTAAGTGGGGACCAAAGAATGAAGTAAAGAGAACACATTTTGAGTGTAAATATTTTACACTCAAACTCTGTATTTCCAAGTGACATTGACTTATAGTTTTTTGATTCCTCTGATGTATTTCATGTTAATGCAATGTTTGAGTTTTAGCTGTGTAATTTACCCTTATAGTGGCTTAAGCCTCGGACATACTTTCCGCGTTCTGTGGACAGCTGCGGACTGCTGGTTTCACTCATATTACAGTTGAGGGTCCATGTTGGTCTTTTCCACACATGCGCAATTCCTGATCTACACTCATTTCCAGTTGGTGGTGGTTGGTGGTCTTTGTATTCCTTTAGAGACAAATTATATAAATGGGAGTAACGACAGATCTCCTCACACAACCTCTCTTCAAAGCAAGCAATCATTTTGTTATTTTTTTCTTCTTGGAAAACCAGGTGTATACAGCACCAGCTGGACCAGTGTGTGGCACAGCTGGACCCACAGTCTTCTTCTCCACTGTACAATCACCAAATAAGGGTGGAAATGCATACATGTATATCACCAAATGCATGTACAAGTCATTGCATTCCAGTGTCCAATATTTAGTGCCAGCCTAAAATATGCCATAGATGGTTATCATTATGCCTGCTAAACATTGTCATGTTGGCATTGTCATAATATGTTAGCAATTGTTGTTGAGATATTTCAGTTTGGACCAAAGCGGTGCACCAACAGATGCTGTCCCTAGAGCCATATGGCCACCATGGCTAAAAACTAGGGCTGTTAAAATAATGCATTCATTTTGGTTAATTAATTACAGAAACAATAACGCGGAAAAAAAATAACACAGATTAATCGCCAGCGGCTGTTCACTGTTTACCTTCTCCCTCCTTCACACAGCAGAGAGAGAGAGAGAGAGAGAGAGAGAGAGAGAGAGAGACTGCAGCCTCTGCAGCTTGTTGAAGTTGAGTCATGGCAAAGGTGAGCTCAAAGTGTGGTTACACTTTTCTAAACTCCTCACAGACAACGCTGGCTACAATATAATATAAAGTTAATGATGAGCTGAAAACAGACACAAGAGTTGTGTTTTCTATGCCCTGGTGACGGACTGACAGGCTGCAGGTTATAGGGACAGGTTAGGAGGCGAGAGGGAGGGGTTTTATTTACTCTGTGTGTAAAATGTTCTAAATAAATGACAATGTTGAACTTGAGAAATTTTGACTTATTTTTTACTCCTGGTGGCTGTCATATTTGCATGCCATGAAGCATAATGTATATTTCCATCACATTTAATTTAATAAATTCAACAATAATCATGCTATTTTCAACACCTTGTTGTTCAACAACATGAATATCTAAATCCCAAAATTTAAAAAGCAAAGCATGTAATTAATTCTTTTTTTTTTTTTAATCACTTGACAGCACCACTAAAAACCAAATAACAGTTTCAATAATAAGCTGAGAGGTTTGAGCTATAACCAAAAGTACATCCTGCGGTCACAGAGTTTATATGACATTTTCATATCTTTGGCAGGTAATATCAATGGAGAACACAACATAATGGAAAACACATTTTGAAAAAGGCCATCACCAGCTGTGATGATTGAAGTGAGATGCTGTCTGATGCATGAATATTTCAGCTGTCATGCTTTAAACATGGAGGAAAGTTTCAGATGTCTGAGGTGCTACTTGAAATGGATGTGTGTGTTCAGAAATGGACTCAGATGCGGTTGCACCAACATGACAAATGTACCCGTCTATATGCATGTCAAATAAAAATGTTAATGGTGTGAGGAAGGGTGAAGATTGACAGAGCAGATTAAAAGTTACATCAGCATTACATAGCTAGGCAACAGCCAGGGGAGTTATGGTGCTGAAATGTTAAGAAAAATAAACAATGACATACTTCTGCAAATGTGTCACTTTAGTAGCTATAGACCCTGTTATAGGCCAGTCTCATCTTCATAACTCAAAGAAAGCAGATATTAAATATAATGAGGTATTACTTTTTATCTGAGGTAAAAAAAAAAAAAAGCCTCAAGTTTTAGTTGGAGAGTTTGCACTAAAACATTGATGTATGAGGCTACCTGATATCAGTTGCTCATCTGACATTTAGCAAGAGAGTCTCATAATGTCAGTGCCAGACTATAACTTATGTATTCCTTCGCAATTCTAGCAAACTCCCTCATATCACGGCATCTTTGTTCGTGAATTGGAATCGGGACAAAGTGTGGGTGCATGTGTGTGACAGCGGGAGAGAGCAAACAATTTAGGAGGGCTTAGGGTACTGCGGAGTTATAACTGATGTTAATTTTGATGAATTATGTGCGCTGGGTGTTTAAGCGAGCCCAGATCCTGACTCCCATGCTAACCAGCCTTCGTAATTTGCCTATAATTTATTTGGATAGACGAGCAGCGAAGACTCCACAGGAGTTGCACGGGAAGAGGAGGGGCAGTGGAAATCATCAAGGACACCTCCACAGGAAGAGGGAGGAGGATGTGATGGAGTTGAAAGAGGAAAAGGAAGAGGCTGCCATTGAGTATGAAAGAGGCGTCGGTTTTACATGCACAGAACAAAGTCTGCTGCGGTAAATAAACATATTTTCAGACATGCAATAAGACTGCAACCCCATAATATTAATAGAAAATGCCAGCGATTGAAGCCTCCTGAAACATCTTAATTGTCAGTGCTTCCCAAAGCCTTGCAGCACACCCAAAATGGGCACTAACAATGTTAGCCAACTTGACTGTGGTGACGAAAGCAAAAAGTTTGTTTACAGATTCCTGGAGATGATAATTGTCTAGATATTGGCTTTGAGCATCCGTCGTTGCTCACAAGACAAATATCAAATAAGTAGCACAGCAACAGAGAGGTAGGGAGGAGGTTTATATTAGGGAGACTTTGAACTTTATTTTTAGCGTGAGTGAATTTTCCAATGAATTGTCACTCGTCACAGCGATGCATTTCCATATGAGGTGCACAGGCAGGGCATAAAAATGAGTTTTCTCAGAGAAAGAGTTTTATTTCCTCCAGAAAGTCTAAGCCATTCTGCACTGCATCATACTGCAATCTCGATTTTCTCACATTTATTCTATTCACCAAATATATTACAAATAATATGACTAACTGCTACAACTACTAATAATAATCATAATCACAATGCCTTAACTTTATGAGATTGTTTTTAAAAGTGCTTTACATGATCAGCTGTAACCCTCCCAACACACACACACACACACACACACACACACCCCCACACACACACCCCCACGCACGCACACACACACACACACACACACACACACACACACTGTTATAAGTTTATAAACAGTTTATAACAGATTATCATGCAGTTACAAGCACTTTTTAAAGTGTTTACAATATATTAAAAACTGTCGTCCCCTGAAAAACGACCCCCCAGGTCAGTTGTACAAGCAGCTTACTACGACCCATATTTATGTTTATTGTTATGCGGCGCCCTCTAGCAGTCATTGTAACTATGGCGGGGGCAAAACAGGAAGTCATGTAATGTAGTATTAAGACCAAGAAAGTCAGTTTAGGGTGGACGGGAGTGGTGGTGGATGGGTCAAACCAACAGGACTTTAAACTAGGAGACTGCTGTTCTTGTCCCCTTTGAAACTAAAAGTCAATGTTGAGTTATTTTAACTTTAGGTAACAAACGGAACTACGTCACGTGCGTAATTACATCATGTACTTCCGCACCGCAGTGAAGTAACGTAACAAATATTGATTTTAACCTAAACCACAATCGTTTCCTAAACATAACCAAATAGGTTTCGTGTCTAAAGCTAACCAAACTGCGACCGATACACAATGTTATGTTTGTATGAGGACGTGTTGATCTCCTGCCACGTTAGGGGTGCTAATTTAGAAAACGCTCCGATGTGGTCGTACGGTTTGGAGGACTTGTTGGTATTTTCAACACTTAAAACTTCTCCAATGAAGACATTTTATACAATAGCGTAAGGTTGTAGCGACAAAACTTCTAGCCTAGGGGTACTGAATTGACCATTTATTTTGCATATTAATTCAACTTTTCAGGAACAATATGTCATTTTGAATTTAAAAGTACATGCTGTCGCTTCAAATGTGTCCTCCAGACATAGAGGACAAACCTAGCCAAGCGTTTAACATGGAAATAACTAACAACCAATTAAAAGATAGTGTGAAGAGAGAAAAAAATAAAATAAAATAAAAATGGC
Source organism: Heterobranchus longifilis (assembly GCA_028570985.1). Classification (NCBI taxonomy): domain Eukaryota; kingdom Metazoa; phylum Chordata; class Actinopteri; order Siluriformes; family Clariidae; genus Heterobranchus; species Heterobranchus longifilis. The sequence goes on from JAOVVB010037832.1 coordinate 21,765, forward strand.
TGATGCACTCTGCCATTGGAAGGTTGAACTTGTGAAACACAATGACCTTTTCTAGATATGGGGGAGGATGCATAATATTGTCTTATTTTTAGATGTATCAGTGAGATATATCTAACCTTTATATAGGAAAGGAAAAATAAATAAAAAAAACTTGCCCTTAGACATATTTACCAAAGTCAGGACTCTGCTACTCTCTCTACCTGCTCTTCAATATTTGCCTTCATAAACCACTGCAGGGTTATAGCCTCTGTGTCGAGCTAAAAGACACGGCCGCTTGGAGCATGGAGGCACAAGGTGCATTTCATCTCTGCTTTCAGATACAACATCCAACAGTTAGGTTCAGCAAGGCAAATGGAGTTTGGGTTACACACTTTTAATGGATGTCTGTGCATCTTGTGGAAGCAAATGAGAGTAGGACATATTACCTTCTATAAACGCTGCTGCAAAAAGGGAGCATGCAGAGGGAGAAGAGAATAATTTAGTCATGATTGTGTGCCGGGGAAGGTGAGAAATTGCCTACTTTGACTGAAAACGCTGTGTTTGACACAAACAAACTCATCTAACTCAGTGCCGATCCAGCCACGCCAACTCATTGCTGACGGCAGCCATTAGGATTACATGATAGACGGTGTGAAATGTTGTACCCAGGGTTAACAGAAAGATCAATCTTTTTGCACCTGCTTTTAAAAGATGTGTGAGTTGAAGGGCACTGTCTCGTCTACAGTATGTAGTGGATATTATTGATGTTAAAGGAAGAGTATAGCTGAGTAAAAACTGTCTTTTCTAAAGCGGTCAAAGGAGTTATCCCTGTAGTTCTTGTTCTTTCTCAGGGATTGGTTGAAGTGGCCTTAATGTTATGTAACACGTCCGCATTAAAATGTCTAAAAACCTATTTTATTGAGTTGTGTGTACTTGCATGATCACAACTATTTCCACCAATTTTCAAACCCAGAGAAACACATCGTTTTATTCAAGGCAACAGTCCGTTGCCAAAAAATGGTGTCATGTCCTTTCTGCACATACATCAATGTTGTCTGCCAGAAGCTGCCATAAATTGACTTTTTATCCAGTTTTCAGCCTCATTTTTATGATTTAATATATATTTTAACCAGATGACGGATTTTAGTCATCGGATGTTTTCAGAGAAACAAGCTGAGAAAACATTAGCATCAGCTCGGCTCGCAGCCCCTCCACCGACGAGCCGAAAAGTGTTTTTTATCGGTTTTAATCACCTGTCTGTTTGTTTTGGAGTGGAGGAGATCTTTGTGGATATTTTGGCTCCCAGTAAAAACTTCCTGAGTGATAAACACTGAAGGAGTCCTAACTGGGAGAAACTGGCTGCAGTGGTGACAGTGGTTAGAAAGATAACTCCCATGATGCCATGCTACTTCATAACATCTTTTGTTAGTGTTTTGATCGAGAGACCCTGAGCAACAGACAATTACATATCGTGTGAAATGGGTATTTTTACTTTTTACTTTAAAATCAATTTTCTCATTGGACAATTGCTAGGGGACATCTGTTCTCTGTCTGCAAGGACCAGGCATTTATACAATAACTCTGGGGGATGACAACGATACATTTCTCCATTGATTTAAATTACAAAGTGCACTGATGTGGATTGTAAAATACCATGTAATTTTGTTTATCTTTTTTGTTGGGTAAATGTACCCTTGCTTCATTACACTGGCATTAGCCTCTGCATTCTGATTAAAATCTTGACTTTAAATCTATTTATTCACCAAGAGTTAATATTTGAGATCTGCCACTGAAACTAATTTAAGTGCGTGCACTGAATTGGGTGTTCCATTTGGTATCATAATTTGTTGATACTAATTTGTTGCCAGTCAAGTGTCATGGGTAATATATCTGCACTTTGGCTACAATTGTAAAATACACGGCAAGCAGCACACTCGCAGTGTCAGATCCAGAATGCAAAGAAATCCACTTCATAATAATAATAATGATAGTAATTCATACTCAGAGTTTGCTGAGAGCTTATACTTTTTGCAGGTGCAGCCTATAGAGAAACGCTTGATAATTAGCCTGTAAATACTAAATGGATGATTGTGTTTAAAACAACTCATCACTGACAATGAGACTGGGAACTTGAAATAGCTCTGCTCATGACTCATGCCATTCTGATGATAATTGATTGTAGAAAATCCAGTGTATGCGTTTGCCACAAAGTCCATTTACCAGATTGTAATAAGAGTAAATGGAATGAAGTTTGAGGTTGTAAAAAGCTCTTCTCAATTGATTACACTGTACTATACTTTTTAGCTATGCATCTTTAGAGACACCAGCAAAGGAGCGAACCAATTTCAAATTTCCACCATAAAGGTCATAAAACAAAGTGTTAGTTTGTCACATAACGAGACACACGTATCTATTAGCGCCAGTTAAATCTGGAGAGTGAGCTGGAGGTCATTGGCTGCAGTGGGTCAGGAATCATTAATGACTTGCTCATTGTGTTCTTTTCCACTGTCTTATTTGCAGGAAATCCCAGCAGACGTTGAGGCGCACCCTGCAGTCCAATCAGCCACGGGGGTCCTGGATTGTGACGGGGGAGCTCAGTGTGTCCTAGCGCCTACACGCCGTCAGATGGTGAAGCTTGTGTGAACTGAGTAAACAAAAAGAAATAGAAACTTGGTCTGGTGCAAAAGAAGTCAAGGTTAAAAACTTTTTTTTTTTTTGATCTCGAGAGTAAACAAATTCTTCAAAGCTATATGGATGTATTAACCTCGGGGGTATACACACTGATTCCCTCAGTGTTTATCCCCCCGAGGAGGAGTGTTACTGTGTGTCTGCTCTTTTTCAATCTGTGTTTTTGAACTGATTTAATTCTAAGGTTTTTCTTTTTTTCTTTCAGTGATCAGACCGTGGAGTATTGTCAAACAACACTAAACCCCTGATGATGTTATGGTGCATTACGGCTGTAAAATATTACTGATTGCTCCTTAATCCTCTACTTGTCAGATATAATTTTCTTTGTGTGACACAGTAGGACACGGAGAAGAAAGGGAAGGCACGCTCACCCGATTCGAATGATATCACTCAATTGAATGGGCCTTTTTATTCTATATCGGTCCCAATTATTTATTTTTTTTTTCTAAACATACCCACGTCTTTTCTGTGCCTAAACCGGAAACGGAAGTCACTGAAATGCAGATTTTTTTTTCTAAACTTACCGACGTCTTTTCTGTGCCTAAACCTAAAGGAAGTCATGGAAATGTAGATGTTTTTATGTTTTGTTAACGTGAAACCAAAACCTACCGAACTTATCAGCCTGCATTGAATGGGGCAGCTCCATTCAATATGCTGATAAGAGCCTTCTGGACCTTCTAGTGTGGGGGAGCCGGCCCCTACTGACCTAGATATATGCAACTGATATAGAATTAAAAGGCCCATTCAGTCAAGTGATAATATTGGAAATGGGCCAGCCTGCCTGTATTTTGTGAACAACTTGGTAAAAAATTATCTGAAGAACAAAAGAGATAAATGACTTGTATTCCATGATAATAACATGCTATAGTTCAGAAAGCCTGCAGGGCATAGTTTGTGAACACTAAATATGAATACAACCTGAAAAAAACTCAACAAAATAAATATTCTATCACTGCTACTGATTCTAAGAGATATCAAATTCATTTTTTAAGAGTTGCATTAAATTTGCACGCATTTTTCCAAGGCAGTGGCATGGATATTCTTCATGAATTGCTTGGAGTGGATTTGATATGAAAGAAAATGATTTCAATCTATGTTGATCCGCCATGATTTAGTGTGTTACGGATCAGAAAAAGGCTCACAGCGTTTTCCATAACCTGTGAGCGGGAAACAATTGGCACACATACTCCACTCTCCAATGAGCTTATTGCTCAGCCAAGACACCTGGGAATGGTATCAGTATACACTCCAGGGCAAGTCTCCATAGATGTGGCAGTTGGGTGGTGAATCTGAACCAAAAAAAAAAACAGTATCTAAAGGGAAAAGCTTTGAATTGACCCCCAAGAGAAAAAGAAACGATCACGATTTGGCAGGCTGTTGTCTGCTGGACTGAAAGACATATTATCCTTTCCTCTCATCTATCCTATTTCACCCACCAACTTTTCTAACATGTTGTTGTTGATAATGATGTTGACAACATGAATGATACAAATGCTCTCAGCGCTGCAGTATTGATTAAATAAGCTTGCCACATCTCACATTTTCTCTTGTAATGCTGACATTCTGCCATTTTTTTCCCCATCAAGCTACAATAGTTCTAAATATTTAAGCCAAGGAAAAACTTCTACCTTATTGTGATGAGGGGATTTTGTCTGTTGGAATGAATGCCTCCATTTCTCCATTGGTATGTATGGTCAGAGTCTGCCATGTTGTTTTGTTTGTTTGTCATTAAAAAGCTATGATTAAATGTTGGCATTGGGCACACCTCCAGTTGGAAAAGCATGACATAATCAAAGCAATTTAATGATAATAAATTTAACATTGGCAACAAACAATCAGGCTCCTTCTGACTCATCCTCACTTTTTCTACTCGCCAGTAACAAGTAAATGACTTGGTTTCAGTCCTCCTGAAGTTTTGTCAAACATGCACACTGAATGAAATGTGAAAAGACAAAAATGTTAAAAAAAAATAAAAATAAAAATAAAAAGCCAATAAAATTTGGAATTACATTTAAAAAAAATTTTTTTTTTTTAAATATGGAGTAGAATTAATTAGCAAAACATATAGGCCTACATTAAAAAATTAGAAACAAAGCAAAGTTTTCAACAAAAATCTACTGTAGTTTTCACACTGCGCAACACAAACGTGCTATCAAATGTGTGACTTTTTGCTGATGACTGTGTTGTTGTTGTGATGAGGCATTTGTCCCATCTATATTCAACAGCATGGCCTTTGAATTTGAGAGCATGACTCATTGATTTCACCTTCATATTTTGTAATGTTTTCACTCAAAACCCTGGCCTCACACTCAGATAGCCCCTGCTTGTGCTTAGATTTGCTCTGCTCCTGTTTAAACTGCATGCTTGTACTCAGATATATTGTTGCTTGCACAGATTTCCTGCACACCAGGTTCAGCCCTTGTCCTCGCACCCAGGCTGCTTCTGTGCGCTCGTGAAATATCTGCTCTCAGATTTCTCCTCTGCTCTCGGATGTTGTGTGCAATAACAACGTCAAAATTCAGCCAATAGAATCCCAGGTGGAGTGTTGACCAAGGAAATGATCCCTGCCTCATTGCGGGCACGTTAGCTTTACTTCTTATGGGCATTTACTAATGTTCTTTAAGGATTTCTTGTTATATATTACATATTCACTTTCTTGTTTTATGACTTTTGGAAAAAAAAAGGACATCTGCATGCAAGCATATACAGTTTGAGCAGAAGCAGAGCAAATCTAAGCGCAAGCCAGGGCTATTTGAGTGCAAGGGTGGGGTTTTGAGGGAAAATGTTAAAAATCTGAACGTGAAATCAATGAGTCATGCTCTCAAATTGAAAGACCACACTCTGGAATAAAGATAGGCAAAAAAGAACCATATGTTAGAGACAACCATGCCAGGCTGTATTAATTTTGCCACTACAAAGGCAAAGAGACAGAACTTCACAACATTATGAGTGCCTTGCTTTGAAAAAGTGCAGAAAATATACCCTGAGCGTACCAATTTACTTTCTTCCAAATTTAATATTTATGTAGTGAGAAGAATTAATTTGCAATTTTAGCTGCATAATGAGTTGAAAGTTGTTACTCGAATGGGAGAAACACTGAATGAATTACATTTCACATAACTGATCTTTCCTGTAATGAATACATTTCATTTTCTCAGCTTTGGTAATGTATATAATCTGTGTTTCAGACCATTAAAGTATCCAGTGAATTAAACTGAAAATAAGAGATAACAGTAGATATAATGTGTGAATATTCAAGTGTTGCTTAAACACAGTGCTTAAAATTCAGCAGTGCATACTCTAAATCAATTCACCAGTTTGAAGAACAGGATGAGGGCAAACAGGATCCAAAAAATCCATTAATTTTCACCGTGAGTATGGAAAATGGATCTGTATAGAATTCAAAAGTCCTTAAGTAATGACAACACTTGAGAGGACAATTGTGCAATGGAAGGTGCAAGGACTACATTATTTTTGAGAAAGTGAAAGTTACCCTACATGACATCCTCTCAGATGGCACAGAAACTTTTACATTATATTTTTGCTTTTCTGAGGCCTGCATTCTGACACTGGTGTCATGTGGTGCTCCGGGCTCCAATTTAAAATATCTGAAAAAGGTTAGCATCCTAGAGTGTGTGATCACAAACTTAGAGGGCATAAACGGCAGGAGATGCCGTCTTTATAAGTGCAGAAAGACAAAAAGGGGAATATACTATAGTGATTTGTTCTAAAATAAGCAAAAATGGTACACACTGTATACTTTGGAGTCACTGTTATATTGGTCACTTGTCTTATATTGCAGCATAGGGACGGGCAATACGATGATGTATAGGCTATTATCAAAACAATACAGCGGCTGAACTACATTATGACAATGTTTACATCATTTGGATGATGCTTTCGGTTCTGATCCTTGCACGTGCACGAGCAAACCAAGGTGACCATATCACCCAGCTACTTCAGCACCACACAATAAATCTACACTACATGAACTGATTACAAGATATTTTTAGGAGTACCACTAAAACAAATGGAAACTGATTATGCAGATAGCGTGAGAAGCAATTTTGTGTGTCCTTCAGAGGTGGAAAGAGCACTCAGTTGTTTTACATGTGTAGGAGGTTTGGTTAAATTAAAATCGCTCATTCATATTGAAATTAAATAAAGTCAATAAAATAAAGTGCTCAAAGTCTTGCACTCTCATTTTGATGGTCACATGGGCTGCTGCATTATTTTATTTTTGTATTTTTTTGGCTGGACTGCAGCAAAGCTGGGGGACCAGCCCTATAAATGGGAAAGTCTGTCACTGACTCAGTGGCAGTAATAACGAGCATAACGAGGGGCACGTTGGAGAAACGGAGTGCAAAGTGGACTTTACTGCATCCAAGTGGTGTCAGTTGTGTGCGTCTCTGATGAACCGTGAGTAAAGCCAGTCAATTCTGACTGAACAGGACATTTATTGAGCCTTTCACAGCATTTTATTTTTTTTAAGGCTGTTCTGCTGATGCTGATGATACTCACCATAGCTTATTCATGCTAATGCTAGCTTAGCTGCTACTTTCTGGTGAAACTGATGGATGTGGACAACGTTACTGTTTGCTGATATGTTGCGGTCCAGCCACATACTAGGTTTACACCTAGTCTTGTTTCTTCATTTGTTATCTCTTTCTAACGGAGCCCTAAAGGGTCATGGGGGAGGGGAAAAAATCAGTAAATACTTTTCCCGAGAAACTTTTGCATTCTCTCAAGAAACTTTTTCAAGTTGGGGCGGAAAGAAGTCAATATACTTCTTGGAGAGGTTCATGGAATCCTATTTTTTACTTGGCAGTAGGGGTTTGCGCTGGCTGAATTTGAGTTGCTACAGCCAACTGAAAGTCCCTCTCCTCTCGGTGATAAGTCTCCTAGCAGCGGGGAGTGAGGCGGAGGGACCGCGATGTGCGCTAGTATTCTCTTCTGATGTCTCACTTATGTGAAAACTGTGCCTACTGAGGCCAATCTGAAAATAAAACTCTATGAACCTCTTCCACGTGTGCCGCATTGCTGCGGTTGTTTCCACGGTGCTCAACTGAGCCGGAAGTACATTGATTTGTTTTTACCCCCCAAACCTGAAAAGTTTTTGCAAGAAAACACAAAAGCTTCTCGGGAGACCGCAAAAGTATTTATCCATTTTTCTTTTTTTGTCCCCCATGTCCCTTTAAGGGCTCCTTACTTTCTCTCTTTGTCGATGAAAGTTATATTTCCCTTCATGTACTATCTTAAAACCTTACTCTTACTTTTTCCTCTCCTATCATATCTGCACGTCTCTTAGCTACAGCTCATACATTACGTCTTCACCCATCTCCGCTCATCTTTCCTCTTTGTTCTTGGAGCTATGGGATCTCATTAAAAAAGTTCTCTTTCAGAAAGGGTTGTAATATAGTCTTCAGGTATTCATTAGATATGGTATCACATATTCACCACACACTCATTTACAGCATTTAGCAGTATAAAGGATATGATGTTTCTGTTTGGGTGAACTAACTAAATGTTAGAATGATCACCTGCATCCAATAATTTCCTATTGTAATTCTAGGTAGTGATCAGATTTTGCTCATTAGTTAAAGGTCCCATACTGTAAAAAGTGAGATTTCCCTTTTTATTATAAAGCAGGTCTAGGTGCTATATAAAAACTGTGAAAGTATCAAAATGCTCAATCCCCAGAGAAATGCACACAG
>JAOVVB010037843.1:404-15276 GCA_028570985.1 Heterobranchus longifilis
GGGGGGGGGGGGGGGGGGGGGGGGGGAGGGAAAAGAGATGAGTGACTACTTAAATATACACCACTGATCAGCTATCTAATTGGAGCTTTGTAATGCATATGCACATGCACACACACCCTCAGAACAGTTTGCGTATTGGTGTGTAGGCTGTGGGAGAGGAATGATTAATACCTTTCTTACACACGCACATGTGCGCACACATGCACGCGCACGCACACGCACACACACACACACACACACACACACATACACACACACACACACACGAAGACTCTTCACTGAACCCCCGTCTCCAAAGAGGCTTTCAAGTAAATTGAGTTTGGGTTTAGGGTCCTGTTTATATTAATGAGTCCACTGCCGGTTGAGTTAGACCCAGTGCTCTGTGTTATTACCTGCTTGATAATGAATGCCAGCTTGACTAGCAGCAGTCAATGGAGGCTGCCACACACACACACACAGCAGATAATGCTGCAACTTGCCACTGGCTTGCAAGAATAGATTAGTTGCAATTTCCCTAGACTAGAAAATGATGGAAAATGCAGAGAGAAACTGGCAGACTTGGCGGCTTGAAGGACTTTTTGACAATTACTATATACTAGCCCTTGATCAAATAGCATTAGCAAATAATTGAATGCATTTGTTTTAACCTTCCTGGAATAGCAGATTGGTGGCATTTGTCACACAGGACAATACAATGAGTGCCTGGAGGTTTAAACTATTTTAGAGGTAATTCGGTAAACATTTCAGTGATTACCTTATCCCACTATGGAAAGCTCTGCTCATCACTAACACTAATACAAAACATTGTTACCTATACTATGTATGGGTCAATGCTACTGGTGTGCTTCATTGGTATTCACTCGACTCTCAGAGCAGGAGCAGAACAAATGGAGCCTATATGCATCACACTGTTGCTCAGTGCTAAAGTATCTATATAATGACAACATATTAGAGGGTTAATAAATAGGTTTGAATGCTCAGATTATCACAGATGCAAGTTATAATGAAAAGTCCATAAATCAGCTTAAATTAAATAAATTATGGGGTGAAGGCTGGGCATTTTCAGCAGTGGCCAACATGGCAGGCAAATAGGAGATGTATGGAGCTGGGCGTTGAAATAGACCACTCTGTTATGCGAATGGGTGTAAAGATGGCACTTGGGATCAGGAATCACCTGATCATCAGCTCATCTAGGTGGCACAAATGACTTCATGTTTCTGCTCAAGACCTATACTCTGAGCTGCATTTTAGCAGCTTAATTAAACCACTGGGCATGGTACACCGTGGCTTTATTCTCTCTGCGCTCATTTTTTTCTCAACTGGAAAAAAATCCTAAAACACTGTCATAGTAATTTCTTGATCCACCTATAAGGGTGGGCGATATGGCGATATGGCAAAAATGTCATATCGCGATATTTTTCCCAGACAGGATCATGATCTATGATCTTATCACGATTCTTTTTCATGATGGTTTTTAGGACTATTTTGCAAGTTACTGTAGTAACACCACACCAAACTATGTTCTCAAATGTAACAGTTTAAAGTTTCTTTAATCATTTATCACTGTTACTTTTCCACACATCAGTTAGTTTTCAACACATGTACAGGGTTTTCCCTGGATTTCGTTGAGACAAAGGTGGCAAAGGCTGGAAAATGTGTGTGCGGCGTACACAATTTTTGTGTGCACCTTATAGTGTCTGCTGCACCAGTCTTTTAACATCAAACTTTAACAATCTACCACACACATGCTGGATGACAGGGGTGGTAAGTTGCTTGAAACACATAATGTGGAACCAAAGTTCACAATCGCGAGTTGAGCCTGAACACCTTTAGCTGTCGGACGTTAGCGACAGGTGCTAAGGTTAGCACAACAAGCTGATTGCTGTGCTTGTCAGTTAAGCGGTGGTGCTGGAAGACTCCACTTGTGTCAAACACACATCGTTTGTCTCATTGTTAACTTAATGTGTCATTCCGTCGCTGCCTCCACGCTCGAGGACTAACGTGCGCACATTTGGCAGTTGCTGATAAAAGGCATGTATAACACAGCAGCGCTAATCATTTAGCAGCGCACTGCTCCGCTGTTGAATGCAGGGGAAACTCTGAAAACTGCGACCGATAGAATGTGCACTGTAACACGATAATGATCTCTCTGTAAGGGCAGATCGTGGAGACATTTTAATCATCCACGATCTAATATCGTCATATCGCCCAGCCCTATCCACCTACATGTTTATAGCACAGATAAGTCTATATAAGAAATCAGTGACTGAAGTAGTGCTTGCTCATAAAAACTCCATTACATCTCCACTAATACTCTGGGACTCTGCAAAGGCTTACTTGCGAGACCGTATCATTGCTTTTCCGAAGAAAGAAAAAGAGGCTGAACAAAGAGAATTTGAAAGCAAAATAAAGACTCTCGAACGGCAACATAAATCATTACTCTGGTGATGTGCTGAACTTACTCAAAGATACACGGCTGAGATACCTTACTCTCGATACAGTACTCCCTTACTGGAGCGAAAGGAAAATTCTTAACAGAGCCAAAACCAATTTCTGAGGCCTTTGCTGCATTTTACAGATCTCTTTACACAAACTCAAGAACGTGGAGAGATGCCACCATAGCTGTCACCCATAAAGAAGATCCCACTGAGTGTAGTTCATATAGGCCCATTTCCCTCCTCAATGGCGACTGCTAACATCTATTCTTTCTCACAGATTGAATAAGTATATCCCCCAAATAATTCATCCAGACCATGAAGGGTTCATTACAGGTTGCTACTCTGGAAATAATATCTGTATACTTCTAAATGTCATGAGCTGTACAGCTTCTGGAAGAGGAGAAGCAATGATATTGCCACTCAACGCTGAAAAAGCATTTGACCGCATGGAAGTATTTATCTCAAACCCGAGCATGGTTTTGCTTTGACAACTTTTCATGATATTCTACTCAGAATCTAGAGCTGCAATTAGAGTTAATGGTCACACCTCCCAGGCCTTTAGTTTGGAGAGAGAAACACACCAAGTCTGCCTGTCATCACCCACTCTTTGTACTGAACCACTATCACAAATGATTAAAGACATCATGGATATATCCGGGATAATGGCAGGAGAGGAGGAACACATAATATCGCTGTACGCAGATGATGTACTCCTATACTTGTCAAATTTGTGACCTTCCATACCCACCTTAAAACAAAATGTCTTCTCTGGCCTTGTCCCTTTTAGGTCAAGTAGAATCCATTCATATGAATGTCCTCCCAAGATTACTTATTTCAAATGATCCCTATTCCAATACTGAAATCAATATTCTGTATGTTGGATCGCTTGATATCTCGCTTCATTTGGCAAGGTAGAAGGACCAGAATACAGCTCAAAACTACCATAGCTCCGACACTATGACATGGACACCCATGGATGTAAAACACAGACACAGGAGGCAAATCTCAGCCACTGGACTTGAGCGCCCGGTTATGTTTCTGGAGTCGGTGCACATCTTGGTGCCTTTTATCTGCCCTTTAGTGCCATGGCAGGAGGCTACGTTAGCCACTAGCTGTCTGCTCTGCTGCTGGCTCTGGTGATGTAACAAACTGAAGCAGTACTGGAATGAGATTTATATAGCTCTCAAATCTATTTTTAATACAAATCCCCCAAAAACCTTGCTTTACTGGGAGTTAGGAACTGAAAACAGAAGTCATTCATATCTTCTCCTAGTGGTAGCCATTAAATGAATCACTGTAAACTGGTTAAAACCCATTGTACCAACTTAGAAAGAAAAGAAATAGTTCAATGGTCCACTTCACAAGGACAGTATGTACAGTTTATTGAAAAGTGCACAAATTGTCTGTTAAACTTTCTTTTTTTTTGCTTTTATTAGTACAGCTGAAGTTAGACAGCAAAGGGGTGAGAGAGAGGGGACGACATGCAGCAAAGGACCACGGGCAGGAATCAAACCCGCAGCTGCTGCGGTGAAGACTTTAGCCTCTGTATATGAGGTGCACAATCTGCCACTGAGCCACCAGTGTGCCCCCAATATTAACTTTCTATAAACCCCCATGCACTGCATCATTTCACATTCAAATTAATAACCGGCAACACTGGTGTGTCACTGTACCAATTACTACAGAGCTGGGTTGCAACTCAGTACTCTTTCGTCTTTATATTTTCCATCCAGTTTATCTAATAAAACAGAAATGTCATCAGAATGAATCTTTAAAAGGTTAGAGAATGAAAGGCAGCAGCAGCTCTTCATAAATCTTGACCGACTCTTGAGTTGGTTTCAGACTACAAGCTGCAAATGTTGTGAGCCAGGTGAGATAATATGTTTTTCCTGCTGTATGGGCTGTAGTAATAGTAGCCTATAGCTGGATGTTTGAAAATGCTACAGCAGTCCATCTGCAGTTGCAAACAGTGAAATCCACCGGCTTTGCTCAGCATGAGCAGTCAACATTCTTCATGTGTAGCGATTGAGAGTATGGTACCCCAGTGGGTATTACATTGGACTGGCCTCTCAGCGCATGTGTGTGTGTGTGTGTTGTGGTGTCTCATTGGTCTGCTGGTTCTCTATGAGTGAAGCTTCAGCAAGCTTTAATAATTCACCAGTCTCTTTTAGCTCCCAGACAAACTCAGTTTTCACCGACAGGGGATTCAGGAGCAAGCACAGAAGCAGCTTTGATTTAACTGGAGTCCAGTCTCTCTCTCACACACACATAAAAGAGAGGCTTGTGGTAGAGCTCTCTGATATGCTCCCACACATACTTCCTGTAACAGTAGCCTATGTAACCCCAGTGAAGAAAAATGCCATAATGTGTGGCGAAGTCTGTATTTGTAGGCCAAATATGTCATGACGGGCAGACAACAGCTGTTCTCGTTCAAAGGTTCCTTCAAATGCTGCCGTCTTTCACTTAAATTTCGAGGACAAACATTGCAGCCTATGCATCCCTCAGTATCCCACAGTACATTTCAGACCAGCCACTTGTCTAATAGTCCATGCAGGCGTTACGTGTATGATGTCAAATTACGGCATTATTTTTTTGTTTACAGTTCATGGTTTACTTGTCATGTTCACAGTTTTTTTTTCCAGTATATTTTTTATGCTCCACTAAGCTACATTTGACACTACAGTCCTCATGATGTCACGTGATGTTGAGAAGCGCCTGGTGTTGAGAAAACAAGTGTTGACATTGATTGGGAAGTAAAATTGATTTGATGAAAATTTAGTGTAAAGATAATCAAGACTGATTTTAGAAGAAGAGGTGAGTGACATTTCTTTCTGGCTTTTGTTTTGATCGTAATTTGAGAAAAGATTTGCAGTCGTGTCACAAAATCTTCCAGCAATTACAGCTGGTACCATAATGGAGACTGGGACATTAGCTGCACACAAACAAATGTATAACAACCAGGAAACAAGCAGAGGTCCAGCAGAAACTAGGGCTGTCAAAATTGGTCTGATTATTCTTTCTAAAAAAAAACCACATGGGTTTGAACCTATTCGAATATCTATTTTTTGCGCATTACGTCCATAAAAGGGAAAATCAATACAACAAGAGAAATAAATACTTGTATTTATTTCAACATAAACATGTCTTTTAAAAGATCTACATACCTACACATTACAAAATAAACAAATAAAATAATACGACTATACCGTAAAACATAAAGTGGCAATCCTCAAGATTTCAGTCCTGGTTGATTTGGCGACACTGTTTACCGGTGGTGATAGCAAATACAGTTTAATACTGCAGGCCCCATAATACTGAGGGCAGCAAAACAAACTATTGTCATTTTAATAAAGAAAGCAGGCAATAACTGGCCTTTTTCTATAATTCTGTGAGCAACCGTGATCTTATTTACATGCTGAAAATGTTAGCCGTCCGTGTCAAGCTCAATGACAAACATATTGCATTTCCTGTGGCTACTTCATAATAAAAGTCCACTTGTGTTTCGTGCTTTTAATGTGAAGGTGCAGCAGGAGGAAATGTTTGTTTTTCATTAGCTGTAACTTAATTAACGTGCAAGGCAGACAGTCGCTGTGCTGCTTTTTTCACAATCAAACATTAATATATATTCAAATTAAGAATATTCTTTGACAGCCCTAGTTGAAAATAGAGAGTATGCAAAATTAACATGTTGCAAATATCCCCATACTATAATCTATATTCAATGCCACTGATGCTGTCCCAGTGTATACTGTGCCCAGACTACATATTATCAACTCCCTGGTATTTTTCCATTTACATTTCAGACTGCCACAGACTTTTGTTAAAGAATTCTTGATTCCTCCAGTCTAAATAATTTCAGAATCTGATCTTTTGTTCCTCAGCAGAATCCTCGAAAAGTTGGTTTTCCACCAGCTGCCTGCTGTCTTAAACAGCATTTTTAAGAATATAGACTGCTTTTCAAACATAGCGAGAAACCTCCATCTGGGATTTACTATAGTGCTGCTTTGATACAACAGACAACACTGTCCTCTATAGGAGTATGTAAACGTGTTAAGTTTATGTCCTGTGATGTGCCTAAGGGATCAGTCCTCAGTCAAATACTGTTCAGTTTGTTTTGCACTGGGGTCCATCATCCACAATCTTTAACATCTGTTCTTATGCAGATGACACCCACTTATATGTATACATTATATTATACTTTATACAATTTTTACTCGAGTGACACTCTTGTTAACTGTATCTGTAACATTTTACACTAATGGATGTTAAGATGTCCTCTAACTGAAAAGGATAAGGACACATTTAGTGAGAGTTACACTTCATCTAAGGACACTGACCTGCGTGTTTTTACTGACAGCAATGTGAATGCTGATACTCAATGTAGAAATATGGCCAGATCAAGATCATTTCTCTTGAGAGAAAATTAAGAAATTGATCATGTACTTCATGGGTTTTGAGTGCCATCAATTACTTTAATGAACTATGCAGTAATTTTCACTGTGGTCTGTATTTTTGTTGCATACTGTTGTGGACAAGACACTGAGATGGGTGAAAGAATATGGTTGGTTGTTTCGGTGGTAGGAAGCTGAGGGAGATCTTAATGAGTGAGTCAGCTGGACTTACAGGGGGAATAAAAGATGGATGAATGAATGTGTTTAAAAGACACACTAAGAGAAAGAAAACCAATGTCAAAAGTATGGGTTAATATTGTTAAAAAGAAAATTATCTGAGCCATGCCAAACACCATTTAGGATATTTTTCTGATCATCTATGATGCTTTGGGAAACAATGATAGAGGATAAGTGCTTGCCATTTTTTTCTAAATCAACACATTGTCAGTTTATTATTATTATTATTATTTTAAATGGCTCTGTAAATCCTTTTAGTTATTTGTATTATACAGGAGCATAATAATTTACAAAACAAAATATGCTTTGAGCTGATTTATCAAGCATTTATGTGAGACACATTTAAGACAATAGTAAATGAAAATAAATAAAACATATTTGCTTCATTCATCCTTTTTATTAATGGCATATTAAGCCTCTTTTTATTATCTTTTAATGTTGCTCCTTTCCAGTAATCAATAGCCCCTTAATGATTCATGTCTGGTCATATCAAAGAGCTGTATGGTCTGCACAGAAAGTCAATGTGTCTTGCATGGCTGGCTTTGTAGCAATGGTGCTGAATGTGAATATGCTCCAATCAAAGGTCATAAACATGCATCACCACATGGCTCCTTAGCTCTCTACAGGGAATAGCTTAAGCCTCAGCTGAAACATCACTGTTATGCATCAGGATCTGGGAACAACATGATGTAAGCCCATAGTCACAGTCCTTTTGGACCATATGTCACTCATCTTGTTTTTATAGCTGAATCTGGTTGTTTAAAGAACTTCAGCTCAGCTATCTCAGCATTACGCCACAGGCAATGTTGTCAAAAACTAATAAAGTCCCTCATCACACTCTTACACCACACTGTGCACCACTCATATTTAGTTGCTACAGCCAGCCTGTCTGACCTGCATGTTTTTACTTTCAGTTGTAGCTACTACATTAAGTCATAGTTGTTTCAGTAGAGTTGCAATGCAAATCCTGATCAAGAGATAGAAACACAGAGGGAAGAGCACACAGGATTCCAGTGTAAAGACTATTACATACCAAGACATACCATGACTCGATGGTACTTTACGGCTCAGTTGTGAAGTATTCTCCCGTAGTCAGACCTATCTCCACAGCGCTGTTTGTGTGAAGTTGATAACGAGTTCTGATTAATACAATAGGCCTTTCTCACAGCAGGCATTTTGACTTAGTCAGAGTAGGATAAGCACAGGTGTTACTAATAAAACTAATGATGGCTGCGCTCTATTCCAAGTGTTGCATTGAGAGTGACAGTGAGCAAGCCTGCGCAATACCAGGACCCTGAAATCAAAGAGGCTAAATGGAATTCAGCCATCATTAGTTTTATTATTTACACCTGTGCTTTTCCTACTGTGACATGTCAAAATGTCTGATGTGAGAAAGGCCTATAAATGGTGTCAGGGTATCTAATGTTGGGCTTGAGACTTCAAATTCTTTGACAGAAAACCTGCGTTACAAACTGGACCCAAAGAGTTTGAAAGATGAAGCATTTACCAGGGAGGGACAGCCTAATGAAAAACACCATTGAGTTACATTAAGGGAAGTGTAGTATCCATTGTTGTTGGCGCTTGATCCATACTACGGCTAAATGTCAGGATATCTTGCCTCTGCTGCTTCTTTTTTTTTTTTTTTTTTTTAATCTGTCTCTCACCAGCAATTGCTGGAAGACCCCTTTAAATATCCCCTCTTTCAAGATAGGGGCCAGTGAATGAAATAAATATGTAAATAATGAAATTTGTCATCAGGAAGTCACAGTAGTAGGTCTTAATTATTGCATACTGTAGTTCATAGATGTTAGCATATGCTCTAATTTCCATAACGATTGTAAAGCTTAAATGGGGCAACAGAATAAAGCACAAGGGAACGCACTGTAATTTTGCTTCTTGCTCTTATCGTCTCCTTTTTGTTTATCCACCAATGATTTGACATTCTTGATCATAACAGGTATGAACAACAGGAAGCAAAAACAATGGGGGCAGTTGACTGCAGTTTTTTAATTAGACTCTATTTGCTAAGTAATTGCATCAGGAATGTTCATAATGAACTCTAATTACTTGTGGAGGTCTAAATGAGAAAATCAGTGGCGGGCAGTGGTGGGTAAGGGAGAGTTCAGGCATACCGCAGGTGACTCTCCTTGGGGAAATTTGCATGACAAATGACTCAATGTTCATGTTCACTTCTCCATACAGGAAGAAGGGTCTGCACAAGCCATGTAGCAATGTTCTGCTATTTTACCTGTTTATGTTGCCTGTTCTATTTTGCATTTGTTTGGAATAGTCATTCACAGCATTATACTGTTTGCTCCCTTTATATATTGTCAGTCATTGTATTCCTTCACTTTATTCCTATGTCTCTCTGCCTATATCCTGAGGCTAAATGCCCTGCAGTGTTCCCAGGTTGGCCAGCCCCTTCCATCTCCTCAGGCTCCGTGTCTTGGTGTACTTTCAGCCTTGTTATGCTGTCAGAACAGAAGATTAGTCATTCAATCAGGCTGAAGAGGAGTCGTTTGGCAGATAAGGCCTGTGCTGAAGGACCTCCTTCACCACGCTGCTCCATATGTTGCCTGAGATTGGCTCGCTGCTTATCAGCCTAGGACATTTGCATCTTTCCCACTATTTTTTCCCTTTCTCTCTATCTCCTTGCACCCTCCCTCAAGTCGCCCTATCTCTTAGCTCCTCTCTGAACTATCAGAATTACATACTTATTTTCTTTCGCTCTCTAGCCGCTTCTCATTCTGCTCTCATCCAGCTATCTTCAACAAATGCTTTGTCAAATACCACTTTAATCTAGCATTAAGGGTAGGAGATATAAATGAATTTTCTCCTCTCTTTATTTGCTGCCAGTAGGGCTATAGTCAATTATATCAGTTTTACATTCAGACATTCAGAAAACATAAGAGTGAAATTGTTGAGCCTGCAGCCATGATCGGCCCCCCCACTGTGTTTATAAGGAGCCATTTTTGCCTCTAAGTGACGGCGTAGCATGCCTCAGTTATACAAGAGGGAGGACTGACAAATAAGTGACAGGAAATACATGTGCACCTTGCATGGAACCAAACATTTCAACAGCAGAAAATAGGAGAGCATTTTAAAGGTACTGCTGCAAAGGCATTATTCTGCTTATCTTTTTCTCATTGTAATGTCTCTATGTCCAGAAGTTCTCCAAACCACACGACCACATAGGTTGATTTTTCCTACCCTCTAAAATGACACACAGGAGCGTTTCCTAAATTAAAGTCAGCGCCTCTACCACTGGCAGGAGGTCAACATGTCCTCATACCTCAATGTAACGGTCGCAGTTTTAAACATAACGTTGTGAAACGGTCGCAGTTTGACGTACACCACACTTATTTTCAAACAGGACACGAACACCGGTCTCCTGGGTCAAAGTCCTCTGCCCACCCTAAACAGACTTTCTCGATCTTAATAGTACATTATATGACTTCCTGCTTTGCTCCCATCATAATTACTATAATTACATAATTACTATGGCCACTAGAGGGCGCAGCCTAACAATAAAACGGAAATAAGGCCCTATGGGTCATAATTAGCTGTTTGTACAAAACAACCTATGGTGTCTTTTTTTGGGGGGGGAGGACAGTGTCCTCTGTGTTTATGTGTACATACAAAGGTATGTGTTTGTGTGCCAGTATCTATGCCCAGTCTGTTTATTTGTAACAGAATAAGAACTCGTCATTAAGTGACTGAAGTTTAACCATAAACTTACACCTGCTCATATGCTGCCATCAAACCACCACAAGCTTTCAAGCAATCACTTTTAGTTTTTTAAATTTTAGTCATCATCCGCACACGCTGTGACACTTTTCACCAACACGGGTGAAGCGATTTTGTTTGCTAATGAAAATGAAATTGGTGGCTCCAGTCACAGGAACATAAATTAGATGGTTTTATTGGTGATCATAAATAGCGGGTGATGTCAGACGTGATTCTATCACCCCACACCAAATGAAGCCATCTTACAAATGAAAGGCAGAGGAAGCCACAGTCTACAGTTACGTCTGTTCACATCTAACACACACACACGCTTTATTTCTTAAGCTTACATTTTGGCAAGGCTAACTTTACCTATAAATATAAAACAACAGTGGCATTAAATATGCTTTTTAGGGATCACATGTATTCTTCAAACCATCTGCAATGGACTATTTTTAACATGTGTTACCAGTGGGATGTGCAAACAGGTCCTGGTTTAGGAAGGATGTCAGGGTAAACAAATGGCCCCTGAGGCGAGGAGCTGACTTGGCTTTAGCCCTAAAATTCTCACTCCAGGGACACAACTAATCAACATCACATGTGTGAAGCTCATTCTTCCCCTTTCTTCTGTCCCATCTCCTCTTTCTTCTCCCTCTCATATTCCTCTTAGATCTCCTCTTTACCTTCTAGCCCTCCCTCTCTCCCTCCTGGGCTGTGTGGCATGAAATATGATCCGGCGTGTGGAGAAAAGCCCAAACAGTGTAATTTATCAGAGTTAGAGACATACAGGAGTAAGGCACACAGAGTACAGCCCAAACAGCCTCCTGAATGGACCCGACTAGGTAATCAGTGGTAGCACCATGTAATTTCTGTTTGTTAGACTGCATCTCAAAATGACTCGTCCATTAGAGAAATGTGCAGGGGCGTACATGTACAATAAAGAACTGCAAACACGCGTGTGCATAAATCCAAGCTCCTGCCTATCTCGCTTGTATTTACCATTCGCTTCTCCAGTCACCCGTCTCTTTCTCTCTCACACTCAATTCGTCTTTATCTCTTCATCTCCCTGTTTCTTTGTTTACTTTCCCTGCCCTGTCTATCTCCAGAACCCTTTCTGTTTTCCCTTCTGAGTCTCTGCCCCCTCTGATCTTTATTTCCTGGCATTCGCCGTCTGCGCTGCCAGGAGTACACAAATACACCTGTCTGCCCAAACAAAACTCTGGTAATAAATTAATTACAATTAATGCTTGAAATGATAAAGGCACTTGCAAATGAAAAGGTAGTACAAAATGTAAACCATTCTTTGGTGTTTTTACCTCTTTAAGTCCCCCTCCAGACACATTTTAAAATATGTTAAAAAAAAAAAGAAATGTTTTAAAAATGTATTTAAAAAAAACAACAATACTCTCCCTATCTTTAGTTTAACGTGGTTTTCCCACATAAAACATAAAAAAAAAAAAAAAAAACATGCGCAAGATTCTCAGACGAGTAATGAAAGTAGTAAGGTTTTTAACAAAAATGCATGTATTTGGGAAGTACTGAGCATCCGACTGGATGAACAAGACTTGGATTGTACTGCACAATTGTGTGAGAGTTTGTAAATGGATGTTTTTATATAATTTTGCGGTTGTTAAACTTGACCAGTGTTTACTTCAATGCATCAAGACTTTTCTCTGTTTTTGGATTGGAAAACAACATTTTCTTCAAGAATTGAAGGCAACACTTTGTGAGTAACTGATATACAAATGGCCATTTTAAGGGCAGATTATTCCTTTAATGCATGGATACTCAAGTAATTTGGCCTTGAATATAAACAAAAATCAATTTAAGCATGTCTTAGTCCATTTTCCAACTGGCAATGACCGAAATGTGGTTTTGGTCATACCCAGACTGGAATCAAAGGAAAAAATCTAACATTGATGTAACATGTAACCAGAGTGCAGTTAACTATGGCAGTGCAATCAATATTTTTGCCGTGCAAAAGGACACGTCTCCATTCTTCTTTTAGCCTGCAGCTTTCTATTTTTTCATCATGTATTGGACACGCCATACATACATATATGTGCCTATCTTGTTACCACAGCAGCAAATACAGATGATGCCTTGACACACAAATCAACATGACTGCTTGCAAATTAGAGTGTGGACAGTCAGTCCTAAAGGTCACATTTGAGAAACAAATTGGATTTGCCAGGAGCAAATGGACACACAGTAATGGTTTGTGTAATATTCATGACACAATGTGTAAAGAAATAGGGTGAGTCAGCTTCTGATTATCTCAAAATTGTGCTTGAGATCTAATTGTTCTCTGGCTTTTTGAAGCAATACAGCAAGATCTCACACAGTAATCTACAACATCAACGTCCAGTTACATACTTCCTGACAGCCATGAGCATTCATACCTGTGTACAGAGTCTACTCATCACTTACTCAACACCTTTGATGCTATGAATATGAATGGAGCATTATATTTGCACCGAGTGCTCATCTACATATGTGCAGCCTGGTTGTAATTGGGACATATTAACTTGGAAAAGAAATAGGTGATTTTAAGTAGTATCATCACCCATTTAACTTAATGGTGCCACTCTGTTAATTGTGTTGTGTTTACCACAATGCCTCACTTATGTCTGACTAATCCTATTGGCGCTCTTGTCGCAATCAATGCTGACAACACTACATTCAAGAAAGTGTCAAGTGGCCTTGCACTTCATGCAACAGGACAGTGGGAAACATTTCATGTGTGAACTCTATCCGAACATATTCATCCATCAAAATCATTTGTGTGTGTGTGTGTGTGGGGGGGGGCAACACTTCTGTATGGATTTTGTGCTGTTGAGGAAAGAAGCCGGCTAATGAATCTCAATGACTTGCAATTACAGCTGCTGTACTTACATGCCAGAATCTGCAGAGCATGTCGAGGAGAGAGGCAAGCTGCTGTTACTGCAGTGGGACTCCTTCCCCAGGTGCTGTGCTGCGTTGTGTGGAGAGAGGCTGCTTTTAATTCCACTGGAAACCGCTTCTGTATTAAAACCTGCACCTCCAACCATCTGGTCAAGGATCCTAGAGGTGTCTGTACAAACCACATGAAAATTTAATCAGCACTGTCCATCCAAAGTGACTCCACTTACCCTCTGAATACTACATATATTATTTATTCATTCATGCTCCCCAACATCCGTCATGTTGACCTTTAAATCACTAGACCCCCTGATCACTTCATGTGAATAGACAAAACTGACATTGGAAATATGATTCGGCATCGCACAATACTGTTGACCTTATGTAGCACTGAATATATAGAGGATGTTTACCAAGGTCGTTTACTGCCAACACAAACACGTGCCATGCTGCTTTAATCACCTCAATACCATATTTTTTACAGACATGCCCATATGGAATATGTCATGGTCCAGCTACACTGTGATTTATACATCCTTGGGCGTGCTTGTGTGTACAGTGTTGGGGAGTAGTGAACTACATGTCATTAAACTAGTTTAACTAGGCCTACATTTTGCATATTCATATATGCATCATGATTCAAGTAGTTAAATTACTTTTTTTTCCATTTTTTGTGTAGTTAACTACTAAAACTACAAATAATTTTGTTATATAAGGAAATAAATGATTTTTGTTTTTTAACTTCTCTACTGTAATAGAGTGCCCCACAGGGGCAGTTAGTATCGCCCTAGTCTCGCATAGCCAGACTCATCTCCACAGTGAAAAAAACTCACTGTTCTGTTTGTATTTCTTTAAACCAATCACAATCGTCCTGGGTGGCGCCACGTCCCAGACGCAGTGACGGTGCATCTGCAAAATAGTGTCGGGAGGGAACCTGTTTCGGTGGAACACCTCCATGAAAATCTTGTAAACATATTATTTGTAGATCTTTACAATTATTCACTGAACGAACAGAGCAGTCCCCTTCAAAACTTGTCATTTTCAGCATGTAGGCTGTTTTTGGTGGCGAACGGACTTTGAAAACGGGAACACGGACGCGGACGCGGACACGGACTTCCTGTGAGGCCCAGAAGTATGGCTTTATCCCCACACTGTTTAGTAAGCCCATCCGACTAGTAT
>JAOVVB010037914.1:0-15272 GCA_028570985.1 Heterobranchus longifilis
CCAAATCTTCTTCAAAACTTGCCATTTTCAGTGTATAGGTTGATAACTCGGAGGCTGTTGTTGTTGTTTCCCGTAGCGAAGGGACACTGAGAATGGGAACACGAAGGGGAGGAGGGATTTCCTCCAACCAGAGCCGTCCGCACGGTGGAAGTAGTGCCTCAATGCCGACAATGCTTAGGTACCCAGCCAGACTAAGTATGTATGCACTTAAGTGAGGCCATCCACCAAATTGCAGATTGTGTGAGTGTTCACAGTGGGCTCTCCCATAGATGTATACCCAATATTAACACTCAAATAGTGCTAGTGTTAAATAACGGCATGTCCTTGAACCTCATTTTTTATTCAGTGATCTTACGGGGACAGGAAGATGTAAAGTTGAAATTTTACGGGATGTGTTTTGTAATGTCTTTTATTTGACAGATGCGGTTAAACAGAGCTCGAAGGTAATTTAATTGTGCATATCTGTTCATGCTTGATTGTCAATGTGTACTTGAGAGAAGGAGAGGAGTGGGAGAGAGCTTTAGGAGACGCAAGCTTTGTAAACACATAAAGCTGTATCCTCTTAAAGCAGGCCCTGTGGCTGCCCCCTCTTCTCTGTGTGCAAGCTATCATGTACTTCTGTCATGATGGGGGCAATGAAACTCAAATGGCAGTTATTAGTTATGTTCCACAGTTTCCTCTCTTTTTGTCTCTCTTTCTCCTCACTGTTCCCTATTCACTCTACTTTGTTTGGTTTGGGGGGGCGGGCATCTCTTATACACCATCATTGTGGTTGTTGCTGAGTATGATTAGTTTCTGTTTTGGTTTCTGTTTTCCTGAAGTATATTGTGTTTCCCCTTAAATGTATTGTGCTGAAGGAGCAAAGAATAGACAAGGACCCACAAATCAATGTCTTATATTGAAATGCCCAGTCGATGGCTATTGTTTGATGCTCATTATTTTGAGTTGTGTCTCTGTGTTTATTCAAAGCCAGGACTTTGTCATGCTGTACTGGATTCTGTACAAGCAGGTCTTAGCGTAGAGCTCGCCTCTATCTCTTTCTCTTTGTTTGGATGTCTCCCTCTCCAGGATCACCAGACTGTGCAGCATAAATCTGATTGGCAATGCATCACTGCGGCAATGTGTTTTTCTTTCATGCAGAGATACTAAGTGAAAACTGCTAACAGAGACACATTGAAATGGCAAATGTGAGGACAGAGATGGAAAGAGATGTTAGAATTAGTGGGGATTCTTTGAAAACAGTTGCTCCATTCACTGTAGGCAAATATTGGATCTTAACTTTCTTTCTAAGCTTTTTCCATGGAGTAAGACTAGACAACACAAGATTTACTCAGGAAATCAGCTCAGAGACCTCAAAGGTCAGAACTCTAAGCACTGTTCCCACTGTGCCATAGTTGAACAAATTGTACACGCCTCTAGCTAGTCATTTTTAAAGCTGCATTAAGTAATTCTGAGTAGTAAAAGACAAACAAGACAAAAACTTGCCAACAGAGCTTTTATTATACAATGGGTTTTATGAAGTTGTTATCACTAACATGTCGGTAAAAAATGCCTATACTTCCACATCCGGCAGATAGAGAGCAATATTTAGTCCACTGTCTTGTCACTTGATGAATTTAAGTTTAGTATTAACTTTCTGGTCTGGGAATCTCTGTGGCTGCATTTGTAGGTCTAGATGCCCAGTTCTGATTTGTTGCCTGTATCTGATTTTTTTGACCGCTTGCTTACATCTACTTTTAAAAGTGACCCATATCTGATATGTGCATTTGTGCCACCTTTTACACTACATGGTTCAAGTGACCCACTTGCTTAATGCTTGAAAAAACCCACATGCGCATAGGAGGGTTTGGCTACCGACCCGGAAATGAAATGAAACAAGTCGACAGACGAGAACAAAATAATAATTCAAGCTGTTGCTTTCCGAAGCATCTTTAGAGGTGTGCAACATATTGGCTGCATTTTAAGGCAGCGGAGAAGAAGCAGGAGAGCCCTTGTTGCAGCCTGGGCGTATGCAGCAATGACCGCTGCTACATCGGTTCAGATTTTCCGATGGGAGTTTGGCGTGGTGGCTAACTGCTAAGCTAGCGGGAGCAGCGCCAGCACCTGTGTTTATCTTTTCAGCCGAGAGCACGTTGTCCTTTGCACGCCACGTCATTAAAATGCAGCATCATCATATTTTCAATGACTTGCAACTCTCAATGACAGGGAATATCCGATCTGTCTGCTTAGATGACAGACACTTGGGCAGATATCCGATTTATATCGGATTTATTTCCACATATGGATGAGGCCTGAATCAGATCTGAGAATATCCGATCCCATGTGCTTTTTTCCTGCTTCCACGTTCATAATACATATCCGATCTGTGTCACATGAGAGGAAAAAAATCGGAATTGGGTCACTTGAAACATGTAGTGTAAAGACGGCCTGTGACACATCTTGAGAGACAACCCTTTCACATTAGCGTCATTTGATTTAATGTTAAAATCCCAAATAACACTTTATGGAGCAAAGTGGTAATCTCCGGGGCTGAAAATTGAAGCCAGTGTGGAAGTGCCAAGTCCAGTTCTTTGAATGGCCACTTGATGCTGGCTCCAAAAGTGAGTCAATCCCCATAGACCTCCATGTTAACTCTACAGCAGAAATGAACATGTTTACAGCCTGGTACAAAAACAGTTTTGGTCTCTATAGCTAATTTCCCCTTTCATGACAACTGCACCGGGATGAGTTTTTATGTAACTCACCCATTTAAATAAAGGCTTAACGTTATGCATAATTAAGGGGCGTACAGCTTTGAGAGACTCACATAGACTGTACAGATCTTTAGTAGCCATGAGAACATCATTGAGTAATTAATTCCTCCATTTGGAGGGAACCTTTTCAATTATTTTACATCTGTTTAGATCTGAGTATAAGCGAAAGTTAAAATGTTTACATAACAGGCAATTTATTCACTATGTCTTGGGCTACTTTGTAGTTTATTTAGCTACACTGTATCAGACAAACTTAGATTGTTATTGGGCTGCTTTTTTCATGTCAAGTAGCACAAATCACAAATATACCATAAATGGCTTGACAATCTGTACATCATATGACAGCCTCTATTTTTAAACCCTCAGTTGTGTGTGCTATACAGTATTGACTATAGCAGATTTTTTTCTTGCAGAGATGTCCTCTGTGAAGGCTACTCTTGGCTTCTCCACTACATATAGTCTCCTGGGTAATGAGGCTCCCAACAGAACCCAACAGAGCTACTTTTTTTTTTTTTTCGCATGGGATACAATTGTCTAACACTTCTTTTTTTTTATCCAGGCTTAAATAGAGAGATGGTGTCCTCTTTTTCAACGCTTCATTTGTCCTAATGCTCTTTTAAATGGGCTCCGGCTATAGAGATGGACAAGTATTCTTGTGGAACTGCTATGTGCGATAAGTAGCCTCTCATTTGACCGCCCTTGCAGGCCAATTATAAAGCTGTAACAGGGCAACACCTCCTCAGCCTTTCTGTTATTAAACCTCTCTGGTCTCTCCCTCAGTTTCTCTTTTTGTCTCTGTCATTTTGCTTCCTGTCCTTTCCCTCTCTGTCTTTCTCTCTCTCTCCCCCTGCGGCACAGAGTAGAGAGGGCAGGCGTGGTGATGGCCAGCCCTCGTGTCCTTTAGTGTCCGATAACAGAGCCTTCCCATCAGCTGCCTGCCTCAGCCAAGCAAGGCCTGGCTAATGGATTTGGCTGGCAGGCATACATCCCTTCATCCCAATTCAGCCACCCTGCTCTCTCCCACACCTCTCAATTATTCAGTCTCCACTTCTATGCAAATGGTTTCCTATTGAGGAAAAACCTGCCATCACTTTCATCTGGTTGTTATGTGTGCTGATGCGTGGGACTCCGGAGACTTGTCGGCTGTGACATATGGTATAGCCGGTGAGATGGAGCATGCTGCCTGCTTGCCGATCCCTCATCTCCTTCTAGGCGAAGCTCCATCAGACCTGAACCATTAGAGGCTGATCTATCGAAGTGCCGTTCACAAGTGGTAACACTCTCTAGCAGTTCCCTAGCAACCGCCGCAAGCGCTGCTCGCTTTCACTGTAATGCTCAGTTGCTTAGCTACAGAGACTGACAAAACTACACATGGCTTATCTCCCCATGGAGTCAAGGGCCAAAAACCAATGGTATCATTCAGAAGCTGGATCAATGAATAGACGCACACAGGAATGGATGTCACAAGGCATCATTCTCGAGCTATCTGTGAAATTTCAGTGTGGATATTACAGACATGATGCTGGATATTCCTTTTTGTGAAGGGCTCATTGCATGGGTAGAATCTGTTCTCAAAAAATAAAAATGCAAGTCTCTTTCAAAAACAATCCAAGGCTTACTGTAGGGTTTGTGAAAAATATACCAATGCATTCCCATGAATGGGTTTGTATGATATCTGACCGGCGTTCTATTTAACAATGTGAAACGGTCATGCGATCACTGTTTTAAACACATGGCACTTGCTGTTTTAAACACGTGGTTAACATTGTGAAACAGGACTACTTATTTAGGTTTTGGCAACAAAAATACTTGGTACAGTTAGGAAAAAACAAGACGGTTTGGGTTTAAATCCCTACTTCTGTGTTATCAATAAAGATGTTACAATAAAAACCCAACAACAACAAAAGAACTACTGGACGCAGTTACGTGGTGATGTAGAACGTGACATAGGACATCACATATCTATGACCAGAAGTTTATTTACAGGTTAAGGTCCTGGGTGAAAGTCCTTTGTTTGTTGGACCCATCCACCACACCTCCCGCCCTCCCTAAACGGGCTTCTTGGTCGTTATACGTTGCCTCACTCCCTTGTCTAGAGGTTGCAGTCTAAAAATAAAACGTCAATATGGCATGTAATAAGCTTGGCCTCCTGGCTCACAACTATGTAGGTTATCTACAAATTACAGCATTACTTTTTGTAGGAATATGTATTGTCATGTACAATAAAGGCATGTTATTTTTTCACACAGTGTGCCTTGGATTGTTTTTAGGCCTTCACAAGATGGAATAAGCACAGTACACCTGAAGTATCCAAAGAGCACTTGTACGTGAGCATTCACTGTCTTCATGATGTTGGGTATTCTCTGTAGTTGATATGCCACCAACTCTGTCATATCTCCATGTTATTAACACAACACCTGACTTGTGAAATTGTAACGATTCCATCGATGGTTGAAAGTTAGCATGTGCATGATAGCATTTGTGTATGTGTGTTGCTCCTTGGAGTCAGAGGGTGTATCAAGGGCAGTGGGTGCAGGAGAAAAGAGGATGGGGGCGAAGGTTTTGGAGGACTGTGTAATTAAGGCACATAAAACAGCCAGCCTCGCCGGCAGCAGGAAGGTGTGCTGCTGATTTAGCCCTTCCCCTCCATGCTGGCCACCTGTTAAAGGATTTATTTCCCAGGTCAGTGGTGGGCGCCTGCCATCATCAGGCAACCTGCTTCTTCTCTTGGCACAGTGGGAGGCTCGTAGAAGAGAGGGGGAGGAAAGGGGTTACTTACTGTATGGCAAGACAACCTAAAGCAATAACCTTGGTTTCCCCCCTTTACTCATATGGGGCTGCGACTTCCAGTAAGGAAACAAAGGAAAACAAACATTTTTTGTCTTGAGATACGTTTTGAGAGGTGTTGAAAGTTCTAGGAAATATATTGTTTCCCACTGCTCCTTTCCGAGTGTGTGGAGACCAATGTGCAAGTGAGAGAAACTTCCTCCTTAAGTCATCTGGGAGACATTGTGCCCTTCCAGTAGCCTACCTCAGCAATGTCACACCTCACCTTAGCAGATGCTTTAAGAAAACACCAGCAAGCGCATTTACCCCCATTTCACACTCTCATATTTCATTTTCACGTCCACTGAGGTTACCTTTCCATTTTCTTCTCCACTGCAGATACTGCAAGGTGAAAATGGTATGTTATCTGTTTATTTATGAGAACTGCAGTAAGGGCAATGCATTTACCATAGCCACAGATCTGTGTGTGTTTTTGAAGACATCTCAGAGGTAATTTCATGAATCTGTAGTTAGGTTTATGCTAACAAGGCCTGGGTAGACACACCCCCAGATGGCGGCATGTCTGTGCCCTCCTGAGAGGCAGGCACCGCTGGGCACCACCAGGCAGTGGCAGGGCCTGCTACAGCCAAAAATAATTAAGCACGCTGTCACAGGCTTTTTGCTGTATCCGCATAAAATTTTCATCCAAGTCTCAACATGGGAGAAGGCCCCTGCCTCCAGTCTTTTCTTTCAGAGATTCACACATGCACACGCACATACACAAACACCCACACACACACACACACACACACACACACACCCGCTGCAGCCCTCGCTGTTTACACATGATGTCACTGCCAGAGCAGAAGAAGCCGTCTTTGATCAAGTGTCTCAGAGGAATGGTACTTTGTAAACAACCAATAAGATTAGGTCCTCATAGGGCCATAATTCCTCATTTGTTATTGTATACTTTATCAGATGCTGCATAATAATAGAAATTATGTTCATACTTGCTCAACCTAGTGCTGAACATGCACAGCAATTCATACTAATATACGATAATGATAACGTGTGTACAGTTGCATCTTCACAGCTCCATGCAATTCTAAATTAATGACTACGCTGTATTGTGCAGCAACCCACATGTGGCATGAATCCCATTATTAGCTCTATGTTGGCAGACTGTGATTTCTATGGCCTCTGTTTCTATGGCAACATGGTGATCAGTGAGAGGTAGATCATGCAGTTTAATGCTAAGCAGGTATACATTGACATGTACTATTTTTCTGGATGTACATATCAGCATTATTTCCTGTGATTGGTAGAATGGTGGAAATAAGGAAACAGCGCTTGCCTCTGCAGCTACTGAACAATGGAGGCTGCCTCAAGCCCGCAGATTTATCTTCATTGTTTATGTTGCATTTCTTAAAGGCAATACAGTGTCACACATATTCCGTGTTGCTATCAAAGTGCCTTAGGCCAACTTCCACAGAATTTCAATGAAGCATGTGGTATAGGATCTTTTTTTTATATCCATCTGCATGTGTCTTTGGTGTTCTCCCCTATTTGCAGACCTACTAAAGGCCATCCATGCTTTTATCTCCTGACTTGACGGTTGCAACACACTTTATTCTGGTCTAAGCAGGCAAGACATCGAAAAACCGCAACCTTTACAAAATGCTGCTGCCAGGCTTTTAACATGTTTTAAGGAAAGCGACAACATCACACCAATCCTTTCTGCCCTTCACGGGTTATCTGTGAGTTTTAGAATTGATTTTAAGATTGTACTGCTTGTTCTTAAAGGCATGCTGTAATATTCAGTAACTGTTTGTAAACAAGGCATTCATAGTCAGCCCCTCCTCTCCTGCTCAACGAGCCAGAGAGAGAACGGCGGTAGAGCGAGCTAGACAGTGAATGAAGAGAGGGACTGTTGGCCGTGAGATGAAACGCATGCATCAGCGGATTAAAAATGTATATACTGATTGTTTCACTGTGGTTACATCATATAAGCACAACATAAACTCACACACAGTTTGCACAAGCCAGTATGTTATTTCCATGGCCTATAAGTTGAATCAGTATTTGTGAACATGAGCTACTCTCCCAACTCGTCACATACGGACACATTGTCAGGACCCCTGGGTATCACTATTGAATACAATGGGTAGCCCTACGTGTCAAAAAACAATGCTCACAGCTGCAGTTATAAACACGTGGGACTAATGACTCCACGAGGGAGCCCTACACATCAAAATATGGCGTGTGTCTGACCCATCCGCCACCCATCGCACCCGCCCTAAACTGATTTCTCACTCTAAACATGTTACATGATGTTAGGAGCACTTGCTCTGAGCATCTAATATTGCTGCGGATGGGTTTACATTGGAGTTAGTCTCATATTAAAGGGTGCCTTGTGCATCAGTATCAGACGCCGAGGGCCATGACACAGCATCAGTATTTGACGAGTTGGGAATGAGACCCGCCTGGTAAATCTAAAACTTGTGATGTCATCAAGTTTAAAGTCTGGAGCTACTCCATAGACAGTGGATTGGAGACTGATTTTGTGGACCCACAGAATGCTTGTTTTCCTTTATTTATATCAAAATGAGCATTATTCTATTGTATTATCTCTGAAACAGAAAATGTACCTACAGTATATACAGAACATTCCCCTGTGTCATTCATTTAATTTCATTCATTCATTTAATTTCATTTTATTTAAAACCTTGGAGAACACACTGAGACAGAACCCTTATTTTCAATGGTGCCAAGGATCTTGGAATAAATCATCTATTACACCAAATTCATTGTCTATGGGGCAGTTCCAGACGTTATACTTCTGAGAGTTGTTCATGTTTACTAATTAGACCATCTTATACCAAAGGAATAACATATACAAATTTTAAAAATGGGCGTAGTTCTCCTTTAAATCCTTGCATGGTGGAGTTCCTCTGTTAACTCCCGATGACCCTGATCGCTGCCTGCCATCCTCTGGCAGGACCCTAATAAAACCTCTGCTGTGGATCTCGAATGTAGAATATCCCAGCCACAAGTGGCTTGATTGGTTCCTTAGACATATGAGGTCATAAAACCTGACTGTCTGAATCTGGATTTTTGAGACTGTTATTGGCACACTGCAAGGCAGAAATGTTCAGCTATGGTGTTGATTGCTCAGTTTCCTCATGATATATCTTATATCAAATAAAAAACACCATATATACATGTTAACATGGTTAAAAACTTTATATTCACAGGAGTGGCTCTTTAATTCTAATCACAGTCGGTCATTATCACTCATGACAACAAGAATGTGTAATTTATGCTCTTGCACACGGAGCAATAAAACATGATGAAGCAAAGACAGTAAGTAAATCATGTGGTAGAGAGATGCTCCGACAGCCTGAGCTTTGGGATTTACTTCAGATATTCCACAGACAATTTACACTGCCAGTAACTCTTAGAGTTTAATGAAGTTACAAATGTATCCATATCTTACATGCATCATGTTTACCTCACCTTACTGAGTTATATAATTGTCTGCCGTGGGGCTTTGGAGTGTAAAACTCATCTGTTTATCCTGAAGTGTACAGACAGCCTCAAATCGCTGTCCATCCTTTAGATTCTCTCTGTCTCTCCAGTCAGGTGTGGAGAACTATTTTCAGCTCTGTCTGAGCGGCAGCACTGATGTGTGCAATGTTTTTCACCTGCTCTTCATCATTTCATTTCATATCCTGAGCGGGTTTACTTTGAAGAAGTGCTATCTGGTTGATGTGTCTGTGTGTTTTTGGCTGCTTTGGGGTGGATTTAAGAGGTTGTTTTTATTTTTTCCCTCTGTGCTAAAAGAGAATCCTCTCGGCTTTTACAAGCCTTCTGTTCCGCACGGTCTGACTGCCCAGACGCACCTGAATGGAAAACAGTGTTTGTTCGACTGTTCTCTGATACGTGAAAAATAAAAGCTTTTATAAACTTCTATGGTGTTTGGAAACAAAAGTTTTTGATAACATCAATCTCAATTGATTTTTCCCTGGATAAGAAAAGCAGTGCTATGTATAACTGTATAACCTGGATTATTTTTTGTAGGTTTTATGCGACTCTCTTTTCATTTTTGTCTGCTGCTCTCTATTGGTGGCTTCTTAGGTTGGGCATGAAACTGAAATCAGATGGTGAGGCATATTTTAAAAGTCACTGTGGTAGTAGGCATCTGCTGGATCTGGCAGAAAGGGAGACTTGCTTGTGTGCTTCAAGGCTCCAGGCTAAATGATTTCTCTTAACTGGGGTGAAGCTGATGGCTGATTGCTCAGCTCACCTTGTACAACTAGGAGCTAAAACACATTTCCCCTTAGTCCTACTGTATCTTCCAACCAGCACAAAGGTCCCACGGTAATTTCTCTTGCTCTCCGGTGTATGCGTCAGCTAAAAGACCCAGCCTGTCCCATTTATTGCGCACAACTACTTGTTCTCCTAGCCCTGACCTGTACTCTGCTTGTGTAGAGACCACACATTGAAGCTCTTCTGCCACGTCAATCTAGCATAGTACCCCAAATTATCTCATTAAGCCCACATTTTTGTGAAAGTAAGATAAATGTCCATGCACCATGTGGCTCTGATTGCCAAAATAGTCTGAAGAACAAGAGACTGTTGTGCAAAAAGGCTGGACTGCTATGAATTATGGGGGCTGGGGGAGGGAAAAGGGATAGCCTCCCGTCCATCATGCTGCTGCACTCTGAGGCCAACACTGCTCAGTACTTGTGTTTGATCCAGCTAAATGGGGCCTCCCGTGTTTTTTGAACATATGAAAACATCAGCCTGTGTCATCGAAAGCTCACCCCGAAGTGCACTGTGCCATTAGTGGCATTAATGCAGGCCTGCTGAGAGATCCAGCATCACTCTGTTATCTCCTGTTTGCTTTCATTATCTGATGGCTCTGACTGGTGCAGCAGGAAGGCCAACAAGGTGCTGCGCCACTTCTCTTCATCAAAGATGAGACCACTCCAGCAAATATTTCCCTTTTAAATATAAACTTCCCACCCAAAGTCCCTTTTTGCATTATGTAAAAGTTAATTTTTTTTACATTTGTTAATGTACCCTGTCTGATGGCATGACCAGATATCTAAACCACTCCTAGGAATGGGAAAAAGATCATTAATTATCCATTGTTTAAAATGGCTGCCTCAGCATTTTTGAAAAGCCTATGCAAAGCAATGACAAGGTCAAACTCTAAGTTTAGTATAGCGCTCAGAAAGAGGCCCCATAAATGTATAGATTCCAGCATTCCCCATGCCACTAAAAGGCAAGAGTTTATATGTGCTCTACTAAAGGCTTCTCCCTGGTGAGGCATTTCTGTCGGGGGTAACAAAGCGAGCGTATGCACAGCGTGCCACAGCCCTCAGTGCAGGAATGGCTGCATCCTTGATAAATACACACGGCAAACGAATTGCACTAAAGCAGGTGGGGAGCCGACCGATGCTACGCATGACCTTGCATTTTCTAGACATAAACCTTTGCTAAATTCAGCAGTTCAACAGATTTAATTTACAAGACACTGAGAGACAGAGATCTAGACGGAGCGATACAGGAAGAATTGGAAGGTAAGAGAGTACGAGAGATTGACAGAGGCAAAGAGAAAAAGACAAAAAGGAAGGAGAATTGAAAAAGGGACTGGGCCAGGCTCCAACACAGCACCTAATGAGATTTTACTATACCATCAATCCAAAGCATCAGCAGCCAGTGCACGTGTACGCACTGTGTGGTAACTTCAACTGTATTCCAACATTTTTGATCTGTGCTGCGCCGTGTGGCCGTGTGTTATACTATGAGTAATGTATTCCCATAAGAGTATGTATCCTATAACTTTCGGGCGTGTTGCACAAGCTAGGCATTCAGCAGCACACTGTGTATGTGTGTTCTCCGTCCTTTGAAGTATTATGTGGCAGGTGTACCACTGCTAGGTAGGTGCATTCTTTTTGTCGAGTCTCTCTCCCTGGAGGAGGTTGGTCACAGTTCTTCTTCATCCACATGGGGCCCTGAAACTGTCTCCGTGGGTGTTTGGGGGGAGGGCTGAGAGGAGAGGAGTGTGAGAATGACCTCTATTTATTTCCATGGGGCCCTTTCACAGAAGTTGTCAGTGCTGCCTCACACTGATGGGCAAGTTTTGACGCTATTGTACATAATCCGTCTTTGTATGTGAGCGCATGGAGGAGTGTATCTTATAGGACCCAGGTCCTGTGAGACTGCACACTGACTGGATGGGTCCTTGTCACAGCTTTTTCAGTGGAGGTACTGGAAGATAAGAGCCTGCTCTGGTGGCCCTCACAGATGGAGCAGTAATGGGGCCATACCCCAGTTCCACTGGCTGAAGTCTCTTGGAAAAATAGGACCGCCGCAGTCATTCTTCTGTCATTTCAGGGAGGTCATACTCTGAACAAGCAAAGTGCCCAGGGTGATGCAGAAAAAGATATACGATTTTTCTGAATGCTGCTATTGTGGTGGGCTGGCATAGTTTCCCCACGGGAAGAGCCCAGTCTTGAATCCCAGTCCTATCTGTGTGTAGTTGTACCTGTGTTTGCACTGGTTTCCCTAAGCGGCAACCTCCGATGCTGAAAAATGAAACCAACGGAAGTGCCACAAACTGCAGTTCCTTGAAGGGCCACTTGAGGCTGGCTCCAAAAGTGAGTCAATCCCCATAGACCCCCCCCCCATGTTAAAATGCCCAGCTTTACAGCAGAAATAAACATGTTAACAGCCTGGTACAAAAAATGGTTTTGGCCTATATAGCTAATTTCCCCCTTTAATGACAACTGTACAGGGGTGAATTTTTATACAACTTGCCTGTTTGGATTTTATTTAGGCTTACATTTATGCATAATTAAGGGTGAGCCACTTTGAGTGATAGGTGGGTGCTGTCACAGTTAGACAGCCGCTGCAACTAGGCTTCATTCGGCCCTCTTCAGCTCCACCTCTTTGCACATTTTTGGGTAATACATCAATGAGCGGGAGTTAGCGACAGCTGGAACCACCATATTTGAGCTTTATTTTGGCTCTTCAGAAACCTAGGGGTGACGTCACAGAGACTACACCCAAATTTTATACAGTCTGTGTTTTCCCCTAAATGCACCAATACTGTAAATGAGTGTTTATTAATAAAACAGTGAGGGATTGACACATGTTGTCTTTCTGAATATGCGCTGAATAGTTTTGCTTCTCTGAAATGTTGGTCAAAATGACCTAATACATACAAAGTATTATGTCGCTGCAGAAGTAATCTTGAACAAAACAACAAACATCGAACTGATTAGCTACGTTGAATCCCTCGGCGCCGCATTACCCAGGCAGCTGGTTCAGTAGTGAAGGAGATAGTTTGTTGTGATTAGTCTTGTAATTAAACTGCACAGGCTGAATACATGAGTAATGAGTGGCACCCTGGATGTGAAAAGAGTTGATAAGTGGGTTGTCTATTTGGTGGGGCTCAGAGGAACCTGTCACCTGTTTCTGCCAGACAAAGTGCAGGAAATAGGAAAAGGGTTGACCCAAAATCTATGAATAAATGAATCGACCAATGAATGAATAAAAGAGAGCCAACATATTTGCGCCCCTCTCCTGTCACACAAAACTAATTATATGTGTAAAAAACACATTGTTATTTATACAGCACAGAGAAAACGCACAAGTACTTTCCAGAACATGCAGATTAAATAACCATTTCAAATTCACATGAAGACAGGCCTCAGTCCAGCCCCAGGGAAAGAGCGGCTCTTTCAGCATGAGATGATGCAGCCCCCTGCAGTTTTTTCTTATTGCAGCCCTGTGAATGTCAGCATGTTAGCAACTGTCTGACAATTTTTTTGATATGTAGTAACAAGATTTTCAAAGGCCTTGTGGCATTATCATATTACTTTGAACTCCAAAAATAAGAGAGCAAAAAAAAAAAAAAAAAAAAAGTGTCCTCCTTCTCAGTGCTTCAGGGCCACACTTAGGTCTACACTTGCCAAGATTGGAGAGTTCATCATTCATTTGAAAGAGCAGAAGGTCAGAAGTTATTATCTGATTAACAAAAATATTTATTTGCTTCAGGCTAAAATATAAAGCGACCCACTTTTTCAAGTCTTTTGGAAGCAAATGGGAGCATAGAAGCTGACAAAGTTGAAAGCACAAAGACAGCAAAAGCTAGTGGATCATTTTGGTAATTTTTAGCTCCATTTTATATTTGTGAACAAACAAACTTGTCATAAAAAAATACACAGGGTGGGTGCAGTTGTTATTAATCTGTCTAGATACACACTGAAGCCTAGATAGTAGTTTTAGCACATACATTCATCAGCACTTGAGTTTGAAAAGCAAATATGGTGAACATGCTGAGTGTATTAATTAGTAAAAAGTCTATGCATAATTTTTTTTTTTCAAATAATGTGACTTCATGGCTTTGCAGGAGAATTTGAGATGACTTTAGTTTGATTGTTCGCTGGCCTCACCATGTCTGAGGGTGAAATACAATAGTGCCACACAATACTATGTATTCCCATTTCCTAACCCTTACTTACCCAAACACAGACTTGAATGTGCCTTTGCAATTAATGTCATTAGGATAATTTGGAGAGCGTGTGGCACATGCTGCTGGAATGAGAGCGTGCTTAATCTCTCCACCCGCAGTGTCTTTCTCCATCAAACCCATGTCGGGCACATATGTCTTAATTGAAATGACGGGTAATAGCATCTGTGAAGGCCACATCACTTTCAGTCTCCCTGCAGCTGTGCCTCCACAACTGTGTGTGTGTGCGCGTGCGTGTGTGTGTGTGTGTAAACCTTACTGACATTTGAAAGATTCATGAAGCTCAACTCACCAGCTCAAGGACCTGCTTGCGCAGACCCCCGTAGAATTATGATGTACTGCCCCGGCTGCGTGTTGCCCTAATCACAGAAATTATGAGATGCAGTTGAAGTCAGGAAACAACATCACAGTCTAATGTTCTGAGACGAAAAGCTACACTTAATGCTGTATGTGGTTTGTTTTGTACATTTAATACAAAGCAAACAGAGCAGGTGGCCTTAGCGCTCCTTGCTGCTGGGGAACCAGCAAGTGAACATTAGATATTGTATAGATTACTTCTGCCCATTGAATTCAAGTTTAGCCGACCTGCCTGCAGTTTGACAGCCCCATCGGAATCATCAACAGCATCTCTCCAAGGTGTTTCTAAGGGGGTCCACGTTGTACGGGAAAATCAAAATTGTATTTTCCTCACAACATGAATGTGGTTGACCCAGCAGGGCTGCTTCCTCTTACACACAACTGTGTCACTGCATGCTGGTTCTGAGCTACATCACCACATAGCCGTGCCATGCCTGCAGAGACACTACAAACAAAATGATACACCTGCGGATGCAGTGTAACTGAGACGCTAGCTAGGGTTGTAGTTGATTTAACGGTATAGCTTACATGGACTACATTTCCCTTTGCTCGCTCAGAATTTGCTCAACAATGTGTCAGTTATTAAAATAGATATCCGTCCATTCTCTTACATAAGTCCCTTTCACACATGCACTGAAACCCTCAACTTATCTCGACATTACCCGAA
Organism: Heterobranchus longifilis; assembly: GCA_028570985.1. Classification (NCBI taxonomy): domain Eukaryota; kingdom Metazoa; phylum Chordata; class Actinopteri; order Siluriformes; family Clariidae; genus Heterobranchus; species Heterobranchus longifilis. Next base: position 15,089 of record JAOVVB010037914.1, read on the forward strand.
GGGGCTGCATGTGAGAACGCAGATCTCCAAATCAGTTGGACTGGATATAAACGGACTTTACCCTGCCAGCTCCCGAATACAAAGTCTGCGTAATGCCCGTGTGTGAATAGAGGTGGTCATTGTCGGGAAAATTCACAGCGAGTGAGTGGACGTGTTGATGACGGGGCTGCCGCGAAACCAGAAA
>JAOVVB010037962.1:0-15270 GCA_028570985.1 Heterobranchus longifilis
CACACGACAGAGTGGGGGCAAACTCAAACCGCCAAGAGAGGTCTCTGTATGGGTGGATCATCAAATCCAGTTTATCCTGGAGTTCCATTACAGCAGGATCACTCCAAGACCTCGGTGCATTTCCCTGGGGAGAGAGGCCGGGGATGGCCGGAGGGGGTGGACCGTTGGCAGACAGATTGAAAGCCAAATTTCATGAGCGAGCGAGTTTGCCACAGGAGCAATCTCAGGTGAGAGGAGAAGAGTGGGGATGGATAATAGTGTGTCCATGTCATAGCTGCGCACTTTGTTCTGAGGTATGACCGCAGACAGGTCAACGCGTGGCAGCCTATATGTCGATTACACTATTTCATTAACACCAAGTTCAGGAATAACTGCTGCGTGGAATATATGACAAGGGAAAAAAAGCAAAAGTGAGAAGAGGCAGAAAGAGTGCTGTGTTAAGTGACATACTAACTGCTATACTTGTGGAACATTAAAGGATGATAGAGCGCACTCTGAGACAAACACAGCCACACAATATGGGTGCACGCACTCATATGAAAGAAAACATTTTCTGTGTGCGGGAAGAAAAAAAAAAAAAAAAACGAGGAAGTGTGGGACGAATGGCATCCAGACAGAGAGAGCTACTTAAAAGAGCATTTTGGCTGAAATCGAAATTTAGAGCAATCTCAACTGAAGTGTGAATTGTCAAAAAAAGGCATCAAAGGAGGAAGAGAAAGAGATGAAGGGGGAAAATGACACGGAGGGGAAAAAAAAAAAAAAAAAAAGCAAATCCCCCAAGAGCAGCCTCCTGGCGGCGCCTGCGTTGCTGATGTAGGAAGAACAAAAGCGCAGCAAATGGACCACAGCAACCATTTTCAATTATGTATTAAGTTGGACCCCCTCCCAAAGTACGGGCTGTTTAACGGTAAGCAACAAACAGCTTGTGATTGCTTCCATGAGCTCAGCGAGATGGAGCCGCATGCAATGGAGAGACGCGAGCTGCAAACAAAAAACTTTCTTTTGTTTATGTCTGTTTAATGAATAGAAGGCTGAGAGGAGGAGATAACGCTGGAGAGGATCAGGGAGTGACGGGAGAGGACGAGGAGGTGGGGGGGGGGGGACGGTTTTCACTGTTGCACCCGTCGGTCTGGTCACGATGCCAACAATGCCCCTCGATAAATGAGTTCAAAATGAGCACAGTCATACGATGCCAGAGGTAGTACAAAAAACTATTGACAAGCCAGTGATGCATTTGTGTGTTATCCGCAAATTGACACAGATCCATTTCATATTACAAGTTAGTAATCTCCTGTGTGCTCCAGGAAGCCGCTGTTCCTCTTTCAGGGGCACTGTACAAAAAAAAAAAAAAGTCCTCCTCTCGGTTTCCCAGGAGAGAGAAAAGGATCACTCCAGCCGCACATAAACTAATATAAGGAACGGCTCTTCTCTGGGAACACTTCAGCTCTGTTGACTGTGTGCTCGCGGTCGCTATACATCTGCTTCTCCTCTTACATCCACTGAACATCTCTATCTCGTCCTCTTGCTCCCATGGTAGCACTTTTGTGATTACATGCGCACACACACACACTTACGCTTTTCACTCAGATCAAATCTCTTTTCCATAAAGCCCGAGAGCCGACGCTGTAGCCAGAGGTAAGACAAGACACGAGCGCGCGGCGGAGACTTAAGTGCTGTCAAGGTCTCAATTAACCTCACAGGAGGCCCTGACTACATTACAGAAATGACTCATTTGAAATTTAGCCACCCGTAATAGCATCTTTATTATTAATTAAATGCTGAGTTCCTCTGCTATTTGATTTCATTGTTCAGTGGACAGACCTTTAGTACTGGGTATTTTAGGGGTCAAACATTAAACTCCCTGTGTCTAGGCAGAGCAATCTAGCCAGCAATTGATTCATGACTAAGCAGATGTAATTAAGTGTTTATATCATCTGCCCACATGTATCCAGCGGCGGCCTTTCGCGACGCTCGCACATCAGGCTGCTTGTCCTGTGTGTGCCACATTCACGGGTTCGGTGGCAAATACGAAAGACAAAAAGGTAAACACAGACTGAGTGCTTCTGCTGAAGAGTGTTGTTGGGATAGATGAGGATTCAAGCACAAGGGCTGTCCTCGATTAAAGACGGTCTTAGCCGACTAATCCATTAGTTGATTGAATCGACAGATCTGTAAAACTGAGTTTCTCCACAAAGAATCATGCAAAAGCAGCACTTTAAATCATGTGTTTACCAGAGATGTGCTCAGAAGTTTCTTGGAAATAAATCATTCAGGATGAAAAAAGCATAAAAATGACTAATCGACTAGGCTACAGAAATCTTAGTCGACTGAGATTTAGCCCTGTTAAGCACCCATGTGGTGGGACTGCTGTCTTTCTGAAATATCAAAACATAAAGCAGAAGCACTCATGTTTGATCACATGGCTTATGATCCATGTCAGACCAGATTTTAAGGTGCTTCCGATGACTTACACAACTGTAAATGTGCACATCCTTTCATAGCTAACTGATTTCCTTGAACCTTCTAATCCAGCTGTGCTCTCCACTCAGAATAAAGTGCTCTTGTCTGCACCCAGAGTTAAAAAAAGAAGTAAGCAGGGTGACTCTGTTGAGGCCTTTAAATCCAAACTAAAAACTCATCTTTTCGCAACAACGTTAGTTGCGTATCCTTTGATTGTTTCAGGCCTGATACATGTATCCAGGTCTGTAGTATAAGGTGTATTAAGTATAGACCACGGTTGTCCTGCTGACGAGAATATTGCTAACTTTCTGAAAATCTCTCTTGTGGACGTTTGTGTCTGCCCCGGCTCTATTAGGTGTGCGAGCAATAAAAGAGAAATATTTCTATTTTGTCAGTAGGTAGAGACTTCCTCCACCAAGCAGCCTATACGACCCATGTTAGGAGCCGACCTCTAGTGGCCGTAGTGAGGAGGAGGTGGATGGACGGATGGGTCAAACAAACAGGACTATCACCCAGGAAACTGCTGTCCGTGTCCCTCGTGAAACCAAAAGTCAATGCCGACATATTTTAAGTTAACTTGCAATCTGTTTGGCGACACCTGAAGTTTCTTTCTCCGCTCTGCCTTTACACGTTACACAACATTCAATAACCTCCACCTGCCACCTCTGTCACAATCTCGCCATCAGCAATAGCTAAGCACTTTTCTGCAGTCGTCGTGTCAAGAGGTTTGCACTCTGCAACCCCCTGGCCTTCGTTGCGGAGGAAGAGGATGGAGCTCCAGCCAGATAGGAATCAATGCCATTGACTGGGACCATCACACTCCAGCCCACACACACTTGTACCCATATGGTCTTGCTATAGCTCCACCGAGAGCCACGAGCATCAGGATGTGTAAATAAGTAAGCTATCTCGCTCGCCGGCAACAGCAATGCCATAGATTATGATCTATTGATATTAATAACAAGTGTCCTGAAAAACACAGCATCATAAATGGTGATATAATGCCATGAGAGCACAAATACAATCTGTGTTTGCCAATGCTGCCCCGAAAGTGCCGTTTTAGGCTGTTCTTTGGTGGATATTACAGTAATAAAAGTGCAGTGCAGCATGTGTTATTAAATTGGATTCAGCTCAGACTGAGAGAGAGCAGGTTTAATAAGATGAGCTGCATGAATAGCTCCATCCAAACTTGTGTGCTGCATTAGTCAACGCATAATGAACCTTAACATACTGCTTTTTGGCCGATTGGATTACATATTGGGAGTAATTAGGTAGTTTGGGGGGGGGGGAATTAGAAAGGAGAGAATGGAATAAGACAAGTGTGTGTATGTGCAAGTGATAACATTCAAAATCTAGATGACCACATGCTGGCAAATGCACTCGTCACATCACATTACCTCGCTGTTCTAACACACACACACACACGCGTGCACGTAAACACACCCACATGTGCATATACAGTCACCCTCTATTAGCTTCCGACGAGTGCCATCCACCCTGCAGAGAGAGCATGAGACAGCTTTAGAGAAACGATTCAGCAGCGAGATGAGAGAGAGCGCTGGGAAATGTATGGGGCATATGAAAGCTTTGATGCTGCTTCATGAATCAAACAGGCCTGCTGGGTCCACAGACTCCAGATAGTGGCCTGTGCTGAGGCACATGTGAACTGCTGGGGCGAGAAAAAAAAAAAAAAAAAAAATGTTTGCTTGCTTATTAAATGCTTGGCCGGTGTTAAAGAACTTGCACACGCACACAACCAAAAACCAACAACACACCACACAAGTAAATAAATAGATGCGTATAAATACAGCAACTCAACTCCGAGGCAGTGATAAAGAGATCCGGCACACATACAACATATCGCTCTCATATCCACGGTTGTTTTGCATACCGGAAAGTAAAAAAAAAAAGGAGAGAGGATGGGGCAATGCAGATTTTTCAGAAGTGGGGTGAGCTCCAGTGTCAGAGGGTGCACTGAGGTGGGATGATTGATCGAATGCTCAGATCTCCATGCCCCCCCCCCCGTCCCAGCTTCTTTATGTTTCACTCTTCATGGATTTTACCTTCTTTGTCTTACTCGCACATAAATCTGAAGTGTCGGCCTCGCTTAACAAAAACATATGTGGTATTCTAAACTCGGACTAAAGCCGATGATTTACTCTCTTGGCAACGGCCAGTCTCTTAAAACCTACTGGGCAGGGTCGTCCCAAAAATCCTGTTTCCTGTTTCCTGTTTCCTGTTTCTCCCTATCATTGGGGATGTCAGAATAAAAGCCCCACAATAATGTGTGCACTGCAATTATTTTGGAGCTTTATTTACTTTACAAAGTAAGCTTTTTGCATACAAAGTCGAAGTCAATTAGTCGATTAATAATTTGTCATTTTTTATTTTTTATTGCAGCTTCTGAAATGTGAGGATTTGTTGCTTTTCCTTTTAATAATTTTAATATATTTTTATTTTTAGGTTTTAACTTTAGTAACTAGTTATTTGTTTGATTATAAAATACAAAATATACATCGACTAATTTTAAATAGATTAAGCTACCCAGCGGAATATAAAGTAATAAAAATGATTTTAATATTATACATTATTCTGAAATGGGACCATATACTTTTACTTTTGATACTTTAAGTATATTTTGATGCTATAGTACTTTTGTACTTAGGTCAAATTTTAAATGCAGGACCTTTTCTTGCAGTATTTTGACACTGTAGTGTACTGCTACTTTTTCTTGAGTAAAATATCTGAGTACTACCACCACTGGTAGTTGTAGTAATTATGTGTTTAATGTATACAGTGATAATAAATTATGTATTCGCACATGTCCAGCCCTGACCTGACTTGATGCTATCTAGTTAGCTGTATTGCTCATTTGTGGAAACATTTATAGATCTCTGCCTGCAGTCTGGTGTAGAGCCATTGACACAATGCTGAAATAGAGGAGCATTGTTCCCGCCGCCAATCGTCTCTGCTCTCCTTTCTCTGCACAGCTGGTGATTACTGTAGGTATCGATCCACGGACTGATTGCGATCCTGTAATGAAGGAGCAATAATTTGCTGTCTGCCCAACTCATTTGCTGGAGGCCAAAGTTCTTTGTCACGCCATTCACCGTGTTCTCTGAGGGCCGCTGCCAAAAGAGCAGGGGAGTTCATATTAAATGAGCTGTCCTCAGCGAGGTAACGTATGAGAACATTTAGGTTGTCTCCATCGCCTGCTTTTACCTCCTGAGCCTGACAGAGTCTGGGCCAGTTAGGTTTTGGAACAATAGAGCCTCACATTTCCTGGACATGACGCAGGTGGATAAAGAGCTCCAGGATTCAGACAGTATTTTTATCCTGAGGTGGACTGTGGTGGGAAGTCTTCGAGAAAAGTTAGAGAGAATATATATCCAAATGTAGCTCAAGATTAGCCACTCTGAAACAAATTACATAACAAAATAGATTGGTGTTTTTTTTTTTGCATTGCTCCAAATCAGAGCTGCATGATTATGGCCAAAATGATAATCACGATTATTTATTGATTTTAGGAACAAAATGTTTGTATTGCACTTTCACATTTACAAATATTTGCATCAGTCTCCTAGAAGCAAAATATAAATACAATTGAGCCGCACCCCTTGGTTACTGTTGCTAGGCCAGTCAAGCTTTCGGACCCCCAGAGAGAGATATACCAAAGGAAATAACGGCACATTTCTGTCATAATAGTTCTGAAATATCAGAGAGAAGAAGACAGAAAGGACTGCAATGTGTATGTCAGAGCTACTTTCACAAAATCTCACTTTCATTTAATTAATTTACAAATAAATAAATAAAGTATTTGTGAATATCTTCCCAACATTTACAAATTTTGAACCAGCATTTGTAAATCCAGTTTTTATTTGAGGGTTGCAAATTTTACATGTGGAGATTTAACTGTGTTTGTGTAAAATGCAAAAAATGCTTTTTTGATTCACATATAGAAATCTGATGCAGGTTCGAAATGCTTTTCATTTATTTCAATTTAACATATATTATTTTTATTTGTGAGATTTGTTTCTGTATTTGCAAATCTGTTTTATGTATTTGCAAAATGTTTTTGTGAGTTTACAAATCCTTTTTTTTTAAAATATTTGTGGAAGGTGTTTTATATTTACAGATTACACATTTACACATGGATTGTCGAGGATTCACACAAATAATATTGAGACAGCTGCAGGTGAACGCCTGCTGCAGAGGAGAGGCTCCCGTCACTCCGTGTCTCCACCAAACAGCCCATAAGCTCAGTTTGTTAAACATTAAAACCTTTGTAAAAAATAATTTGCCACATTTTATCTTTTGCAAGGCTGACATTTTTAGCTTGTTAACAATTCACTATTAGCTTAACAATCGCGCTGTAAAACAACAGGTGGATCTCTTTTCTACCAGTTACTTGTTGTCAACGTGAGTAACATTATTACATTATTACTGGTTCAGTGTGACTGTCTGCTGCTCTGTGGGTCTGAGCTGCGCTAAGTCAGCACAAATGACAGCAGCATAGTTTTTTCCTTTTCATTTGTCTAATAAGACGCTGTGATAAAACACACAGACACTGTGTTATAATGGGAGGAAAACCCTGGAATCATCAGCCTTGTAAAGTGGCCGTTTGACCTGACGGCCGGCGCTGCTGAAAGCTGGCAGTTTAGGAAGCGCTTGATGTGATACGCAGCGACGTTTTCCATGCATTTTAAAACATCAATATTACAGACGATCTTGTTAATTTAATTGCGGGAAGCCAAAATCATAATCACAATTAAAATGTGATTAAGTGTGCAGCCCTACTCCAAATAAGCTTGTAGCTTGTTTGCAATCACGTGGCTGTTATGACAATGGAGGGCAGGAAGTGATGCATCTGTATCCTGTGTGAATGGAGATATTCCTGCCATTCTTATCGACCCACTTGGCTTTATTAGTAAAAATCTGTCTACGACGTGACTATTCTCCCCCGTGACGGACTGTGCAGGCGGAGGACATGCATTTTAAGAGCCCTTGGCATAAAGACACTTGATTACATTCTTTTTTGCTCTTCCACCTTTAAACGTACCGCAGGTCACATTTTAAGAGTCCATGGTTCGTTTTAATTTAATCCCCCATGCCGTTGCTTTGACTGACAGTATTTGAAGGTCGCTGGAGGAGCGTGCAGGTGGCAGAGGAAAAGAGAAAGTAAATTGTTCCATAGAGATGCTAAGAACAGAATCACGCGTGATTTGCATACTAAATCTGCTCCTCACTGGTCGACGGGTACTGTAAGTAATCACCCTGACACGACACTGAAAACAAGGTGTGTCTGGAGTTGGGCTGTGTCAGCACTGTGTGTGTTAAGGAGCGAGGCGGCACTTTGACCTTTCCGACTCCCTCACTCACTGCCGAGTTTACCTCGAGCATTTTCATGAGGCGGTTTTGCCTGCCCTTCCCACACTAATCATTTGAGGTGGGAGACTTTATGGGGATAATGTCTGTCGCCTTGGAAACAATCACTTTTGTAACCGCAGTATCAGATACCGTGGCAGCTTTCTTCTCTCTGATCATTCATTTTTCTCCCCAAAAATTTTTTTTCTCTCCTACTGTGGGTGTGTGGCAGGTGACTATTATCACAGTGGAGGGCTGTTCAGTCGCAGCGCTCAACAGGGACACGAAGAAAGTAAACTGACACTAATGACAGACTTGTGCACTCCTGAATGGTTGGCTCTTCAGCCAGCGGGGAGCTGATTGCAAGATAAACGAAGTACAGAAGTAATAAGTACTATTAACTTGAGCCAGACCATGCCCTTCACTTGAGCAAAGAAATCTCCAAAGTTGGAATTAGGAGGACGGCAAAGTTCATTGCACGGTACTCAGGTTTTATAGAATGAGAAAAGTAAACAGATCATATGCATGGTACTACTGTAAAACCTGAGGATTCATCGACAGGTAGACTGCAGTCTACAGGGGGAAAAGCTTTTTCACAGTGTTTGTTAGTTGTTTGCCAAGTCGAGGTCATTATTCACCACATGCAGGCCAAGTCTGGGTGGCATAACGCCTCACTTCCTGTACGTCCCTGCGCACAGGAAGTGAGGCTCTCCCTCCTCCAAAGTCCCTTCACTGCAGCGCCGCAGACCATTGTGATTGGTTTAAAGAAATACAAACAAGCCAGGGAGTTATTTTCTCTATACCCGAGTGAAAACACACTGGAGCCAGAGCTTACTCCAGCGCTCTATGTGAGACGACCACAGGCCCAAAACAAGAGATGCAACTTATTTCCAAGATAACTTAACTGTACACTTCCTATGTCACAGAGATGGCAGCCCATTCTCTGCTACAATGATCAGACTAATGTTCATATTTTACCTCAGTAACATGGATGTGAAATACAGAGGTATAGATTTTCTTCTTCCGATGGCTCCAGTGAGCATTGGTTGGACTTGGCTCATTAACTCTATATTGAACTGTGGTGAAAATATGTCAAGGATGACACAAAACCATTTGCATGTTTGCACAACAACGCTTTCAAACATGGCAATCACAGGAGCAACATAACATATAAGATCATAGGTGGATGAAAATGTAAACTAAGTGCAGAAAGAGAAAGATGCATTCAATTTAATGAAATGTGCACGCTTGCATAATTTATCACAGATTACTGTCAATAAAGCAGAGAGAAAATGAAAAAAAAGAGGTGTTTATTTGGAAGGGTGCCTGATGCTGTTTGTGTGGGTTGTTTTAATTGTATGAAAATCCTTGGCAAATTGCCTGAAAAACTATCCATTGTAAAATGCTTTACTTAATATGTTAATGTCATCGCTGACTGTAATGTGATGTAGATTAGTGTAGCAGTTTAGTGTGTGTGTGTGTGCTCGCCCATGACTACATTAAAGCCAACGAGTGTTGCAGCACTGAGTTGTCCTCTTTGAAAGAAGGAAAACATCTCAGACAAACAAAGGGTGGTTTCTTCAGTGGGATGCTGAGTTATTGATGCTCTGTATGAGACAGGACACAAATACGACACAACAGCTATCTTCTGTTTACTCCCCTACGGTGATGCCGGAAATTTTGACACCACAAAGACAAGAGATGGCTTTGCATTCCAAACATGGAATAAGACCTGGATACGATGCCGCCCTTCAGCCTCGCAGCCATTTTTTTTCCCCTCGTGACCAGTATTGCAATGAAAAATTCCCCTGCGTCCCAAAAAATATTTTCCCCATAGGCCACCTAGACGGGACACCTAGAACTAAAAACAAGCTTGATTATGACTCTTTCTATTATGAATTTCTAATCTGTGTTTTGATATTCATAGATATACTGCTGGCAAAGCGCACTGCAATGACGCTCCGCCATTTTTTTTTCTCCAAGTGAGGAAATAAGAGTCGCAGTTTGCATTATCCGGCTGAAATTCATACAATTTTTTTTAATAATTTGAAAGTCCAATCATCGCTATCTATCTTTCATCCAAGAGAGCCAATAAAACGGTCCAAGTTGTCGTATTGACATTTACAACATTCCACCTTAAAAGCAGCCGGTAGCTGTCGGCAGCCTTTGAGTGGCACAGTGAATTCAATTATTTTTCCTCAGTCTATGGATGTTTGAAACGCAGCATAATTTTCTCAGCACGAGTAAGTAAATTAAATCATTCAAAACACAAACTACTTGTGTTCAGTCACCTACAGTATATTACTTAATGTCACACTAAATACAACCTACTACATCCGTGTTATTGCCTCGATGTTTGACTGACTGCTGTGCAATATTCTCAACCTATTCATAAAGTCGGTCTAACATTTGATCAGTTGCTGTATATTTGTAGAGTTGCATTAGCAGGTGAAAAGAAGAGGCTAGCCACACATTCATTTTTTTGCAGTAACAGAGACTACAGGTGCATCAACAATTAATAATTGGAAGAAAACTAGTAGTAAGACAATAAGAAGAAGTTGCAGAGTGACAGCTTTGGGGAAAACACACACACATACACACACACAGAGAGAAGCAACAACCTAAGTTTAGGTCAAAATTGAGAAAATGCCAATGTCGAGAGAGCCAATAACTAATCCAGTATGTGGACCACTAATAGGGCTTTCAGTCAGCTGAGGAAGAGTTTTAATGAGCGAAGCTTGTTGCTGAAGGCATCTGACCTCTTGAACCTGGTATCGAAAAACTGTGTAAGTGCCCACAGAGGAGCTGTAAAACATGGCTGTTTGCAGACAAGCAGAGAGTTTGGTGTGAGGCAAAGGAAAGGAGGATTTAGCATGGTGTGTCTGACAACTTTTAAACTATGAAATAAATAAGGGTGACTTGTCAATTTGCATTCTAATAAATAACTCTCGACAACAGACTTTTTTCCACCAAAAATCTTGTTCCCCTGTGCGACTCCAAATTAAGCTCATAAGTTAAAAAAAACTAAATGTTAGAATGAGTGAGATGGGAGTGAAATATACAATGATAGCTAAGCCAAACTTGTAGAAAACGTTTTAAAATGTCCATACTTGATCAATACGTCCACTGATATTTGAAAGTGAATGTACAACAAACAGAGCACAAGAGCTTATATGGGATTTAATCTTCTGACATATGTAGGCCTTTAGCTAAATGCTAACCTTTCCCGCTGGAGGCTCGTCAATGGTGAATGTAGCGACACATATCAGCCCATATGAGCCGGTGAGATTACTGCTTCTCAATATTCGATTAGAATAGAGTAGATAGCATTTTTGCTTCTGTCTGTAAAATGTTAGGGGATTTAGATCAAATGGCTCATGAAAATCAACATCTTAAAAGGTCATGTAAAATCCACAGCAAATAGAAAAGACAGGGAAATTAAAGTCTGGTAAAAGGTGTAATTCTAAGTATTAGGCTAGTTTCCAAAAATCAATACAAACAAAGGCTTCTTTTAAAACAAAAGGGTACCAATATCAGGATCTGTTATTTCAAGATTGCTGGTTTAATTCTCCCAAAATACAAAGTTTAAGGTGGAAAAGTAAGCACATTTGTGTCCTTCGGTGACTACAGTCGCCATGCGACAGTGATTTCACTCATAGACACTTGGAGGCATGTCTTGATTCTGCAGGCCAGCTGCAGTGTGACAGTAGCATGTTCCAAGTTTTGTGAAAACCTCAGTAAACATGACTCACAACTACAGTATGCTGGTAGTTTTAAACATACTGCGCACACATGCACGCATGCATGCACGCACACACGCACGCACATACGCACGCACAGTATGCACAAATAGCTTTTCAGCTTAATAGAACATCTTGCATCTTTGAAAACAAAGACCAGGAGTGGGAGGGAAAATGAAATACAGTATGCAGCAGTAATTAGTCAACAGCAAATTAACTTGGTCTGTAGTTTTAAAAATGTGCTTCTTCTCATCGAAGAGGCCTCATTAATTCTTCTAGGCAAGGTAATAAGGGCGTGTATGTTATGTTGGTCATGTGGTTGTCGTAGGAGTCACATGACAGGAATCACTGTGAAGAAGCAGGGCAGAGATATGAGGACTAACATATGTGGTGCAGTTTCAACCCTCTCTGCTCAGCGATGCTTGTTCTCAGTGGTGGTGTGGACTGATGAGACCATATTGCACAACAAAACCTTGTTTTTGACACAGCTCCAAAACTAAAACCAGATCCAATAATAGAATAATACATAACAGTCATAATGAGAAATGTCTTAAACATAACACATTGATTGACACTTAAAACTGAAAAATTGTAAAATGTTTGCAATTACTCATCCACTCAGAGAGACAGAATGCACATCTGTTGCTGGTTTGCCAGCTGTTGCTCCTGAATTATTGAGTGTGTGTGTGTGTGTGTGTGTGTGTGTGAGAGAGAGAGTGCGTGCAGGCGTGCGGTGGGGAGACCTGTGCAGCAGTCTAATCTCCCTCCACTGACCGTAAACTGATATTATGTAAAGCCACAGCATGAAGAATCATGACAGACGTGTAAACATGTCTCACCCTTTTTTTTCAGAACAACATCCTTCTCCAGTGTTTTTTAAATCATATTCTCCTTGCCTGCATAACTTGACCAAGATACCCAACTCAACACATCCAGTCAGTGCAGAAGGACGCAGTAACTACTGTAGACTTGGTCTGGGTCCTAACAGAGTGTTTGTATGTGGAAGCACAAAGCTCTTTCAGCTAAGCCTGCAGCAAGGCTCAATATTGTTAGTTAGACCAGTAATCACTCTGAATCGTTACCGTCCTACTGGGATTTATCCTCATGATTAACACTCTGCCCCTGCTTGTTCCCTGGCTTCATTTCGGGTAGATGATCCGACCCCACTAGCTCACTGCTTCCTACTATCATCTCAAAACCTCATTCAGTTTGTCCAACTATGTCTTTGTCAGTACACTGTACTTCCTGCACAGAATCAAATTAATACGTTCTGAGCAGTACTGTGATCATTCACCCAAGTGCTCACTCAGTTTCTTACAGAGCCCCTAAAGGGACATGGTTGAGAAAAAAAAAAAAGAAAAATACTTCTGCGTTCTCCCGGGGGGAATTTTGGGTCAATTCAGCACCATGGAAACAACCACAACAATGGAGCGCACACACCCGTGGGAGAGGTTCATAGAATATTATTTTGAGATTGGCCCCAAATATAAAGACAATAAATCAGAGCTTGGCAGTAGGCACGGTTTTCACATAAGTGAGAGACATCTGAAGAGAAAACTAGCAGAAGTACACTGACTTTTTTTTCTCCAACCTGAAAAAGTTTTGCGGGAGAACGCAAGAGTTTCTTTGGAAGACGCAAAAAGTATTTCTCTTTTTTTCTCCCGCCCATGTCCCATTAGGTGCTCCGTAGTTTCCCTAAACGTTTTAATGGAGTACACCACTGTTGAATACATATATAGGTGAAACCCTGCAGGTGTGTACACACGACACTGTAGATTCATATCTCTGTCAGCGGGTTAATGGATTCATATGGAATATTTAACCAGGAGTCATGTTTTCATTTGTACTGCTGCTTAAGATTCATATTTCACAGTCATGTAAGCTTCGGTGATGGCACCTAAATGCCAACACACACACGCACGCACACACGCACACACACCCTGTGTGCACATAAGCATACACAACATACACAGCTCTTCTTAATCAACAAATGAGTTGTGTTGTTAGTTGACGCTACAGTGGCTATTGACAGTGAACTAGCAGCACGGGTGATGGGCTGTTTGTCTAATAACCAAGGCTGCATTTCAATTTCACAACTCACTGAACAGCCTGCTTAGCCACACAAGACTGATATGACACCAGGCTTAGCAAGAGGCTCTATTTGTGTGCGGCGGCGGCGGCGGCGGCGGCGGCGCTGCTGAGGATGATAATGGCAGAAAGTCACACATTAACCTCATGGTCTACAGTGATGACTTCAGCTGTTTGAGGCAACCTTGAAACAGGTTGAACACACAGAGACGTTTGTTGAGATGAACACACACTCGCATGCACACACAGAATTAAGCCAAAAAAGACATCTACCCCCTGCTTGGTCCCACGGGGGCCCCATTATATTAGTGGAGCTTGAAAGTGACTTTCCCTTCATACTTCCCCCTTTAGGCCTAGCCTGTGTGATACACGCAGACAGCACTCGATGTCTGGTCTAATTAAAGACTCTAATTCACTGCCTCCCTCTGCCCCTGCCTCTCCATGTCTTCCCGTCTCACTTCTCTGACTTCGTGAGTTTGTTTTTCAATCTCAAACACAGAGATTTTTTTTGCAGTCGTACTAGCCATCAACACTCGCCTTTCTTTGCTTTTCACTAAAAAACAAGTCTGGGAGCAAATACTGTAGATGTGGCAACACGGAGAATTTCACTTCACAAAAAGGCTGAACCTACAGTGTGAGCAAATACCCCATCAGGTGTTTGCATTGCATGCAACATTCACATAGCGGTTCCCAGAAATGTTTGGCTCGGGCTTCCATGTCTCTGCAATTGCTGACAAGAATTCAGCCTGCGGTGGAGAGGGACGCTCTCTATCACTCGCTGCAAATCTGTGTGAAACAGCTCACACATTTTCTCCTCACAGAGCTGCATCGGGGTGTTTTCTCAGATGTTCTTTCGTTATGTAGTAGGGCTGCTCGATTACTGCTAAAATCATAATCACCATTATACTACTTTTCAGGTTCATACTTGTATTTGGGGTTTCTATTAGAACTTGTTTACATGCTTTAATGTAAAAAAAACAACACATTTTTCTCATCCTGTCTGTCTGAATATACCTGTATTCACTCTCTGTCTGAAATGCTCCATTTTAGCGCCTGTCTCTTTAAGCCCCCCCTCCTAGACCTGTTTTATGATTTAAAAACAAGAGATGGAAATCTCACTTTTACGCTCACAACATGAATGAAATAAAATCATTTAAATGAGATGAAAAAAAATAAAAAATGAATATATACATTTAAATAAATAATATAAAAATAAGAAATAAAAATTAAATAGATCAAAACATATATTTAATAAATAAAAATCAAATATGTAGTGCACTGCCACAACCTACTGAAAACTCCTAAACATATACTCAATATTTTAACTACTGTATATTCAATATACTCCAGTCAGTAACTCGGCAAAGACGTAATGTGCTGGATTCATAACAAAGATCATCAATTATCTTGTTTTCATACTCGTAGGAAGCCAATTGAAAGCCGTAATTGAAAATAAAATTCCACTGTATTATGTAGTGATACTTTTTTGATGACTGCTGCTGAGACAGCCTGTGAAAACAGCACATCTAACTGTATTTCCGTTCTTGTATTATTAGCCTTCATACTTGGTCGTTGGTATGAAAAGCTCTTTCTCTGCATCACTGCACCCCCCCCCTTC
>JAOVVB010037978.1:0-15267 GCA_028570985.1 Heterobranchus longifilis
AACCAAAGATAACATATGTGAAACATAAATTACATTGTAAGCAAATGCCTTGGAACTACAGATGAAATTTAGCAATTGTGCTAAGTCTGGCGCATTTACATTGATGTGTAATGCAGAAATGTTGATTAATGTGCATTGTCCCAATCCAACAAATAAATAAATGAAATTAAATAGATAAAATCGTAACAATCACAAGACATAATACCTAGACTGAAACAACAGAACCTCCTTCCTATTGTCATATTTCTAAAAGGAAGTTTGGCATAGTATTTTCTACCGGGAGCCGGATGGGAAATAATCCCAAGGAATCCATAAAGGAATGTACTTGTAGTTTGCAAATGGTGACGTGATATGACTACTGATCTTAACAGTTTCTTGAAACTTGCTTTAGTTGTGTAATTTTTAACATCTGCTCGGCATTAATTTGTGTCAAAGTTACATTATTGTGAGGTAACGTGCAGTCTGTTTAAATCAGTCAACTCTTAAAGGGGAACTCCTTTAATTTTACACATCGAGACTCATCATTGATGAGTACTTCTCAGTGGAAACAGTTGTATCATGTCTCTGGTAGCTCTGGAGGAGCTTTGTTATTATAAGTAATGATGTCATCAGGGGTTATCTCAGCTTTAAAGACTACACATTTAAAACAAAAAAGACCTGGACATTTATCAGACAGGGATGTTCCAACGCTGTTGGTTTCATTACGTGAAATGTATGATTGAGTGTTTAGGGATTAATAGTCAGTAGATCTTCATTTAAAATGCAAGGGGTTAACGACACTCCTGCCATAAATGCCTACTGTAGGTATTGATTCATAGTTCAGCATCGTATTTCTGTCTTTACTAGCACCAACGCAGCACTAGACAGATTTATAGTGCATGATCAGGCTGTGTCTTGCTTTAATTATATTTCATTCACAGTGTGATATTAAATCCACCTCAGTTCATCACTGATATACCGCCGTATTTATGTTGTTTCTTTTGCTGTGAGCTGATAGCTGTGCAGAGGTCGTGGTGAGCAGGAGGTTTGCAGTATAAATGTATGCACAACTATAAATCCTGCATTCCTATTTTAAAATGTTGTCTCTCAAGTGCGACACTAAATCAATGGTGTGCCCCTTGAAACTGATTAACCTTGCAATGATTATGTAACTTTGGCAAAACTTAATGCAGATTGGATGTTTACTGTGATGGATTACACAACTCAACCACGTTTTATGAGTCAATAGATGTCCATAGCTGTGCAGAAATTAATGGAAAACAATTAATTTCTGTAACAGACGGAAAAATAAATACTTTTAAAAACTCCTGAGCATAAATGGTCAGCAAATTTGCAATTAAAGAGCTGAAACATGCAAACACACTGATAAGATCATTTTAAGCAGATATATGGGGTTTTTCCGTTGGCACTTTTGACCGCGCCGAGCCAAACCGCGCCGCGCTGATTTGCTTTTCCATGACCAGTTTTAGGGTGCAGAACCGCACCTGGATGGTCCTTCTCCGCCTCCAAGTAGGCTGCAAAAATTCTCTCCTGCGTCGCTGTTTTTACTTTCAGATATCTGCTTTATTTTACCGTTTCATGTTCGCTTTTAACAGTAGGAGTTGTGTTAAGTTACTGCCGATAAAGACACATTTCCTGATTTTGCTGCTTCACAATAAAAGCTTTTGATTAATAAAATAACGAGGGACTTTTATTGTGACGATTTTAAAGGAAATTAAATGTATTTTATACAGTTTTACAGCCAATCCTTTGACCACTCAGTCTCGCCGGCTTCTAAATAACAACAGCAGACGTCCTGACGTAAGAACAGGAATGTCTTTAGTAATATCCTACTCCTACATATTTGTCTCATGAGGAATACTTTTTAAAAAATACGGCCAAAATAGACTACACAGAGCTACCATAAAGCCACACCACTGAAGACACATGCACTGTGCCGGCCCATGTATATGGAAAAGTGGCTGTACAGTATCCTCTTTGTGGTTTTTGGTCTTGTGCTCTGTTTTCTTCAGTTCCTCTCTCTTCCACACACACTCAAGCACACACTCACATCCTCTCAATTAATGCGTCTGCAAAGTGTTTCTGCCTTTGAACATATACTGTATGGTCTCAGCCAGTGCATACATTATTCTTTATATCTTGAATATATTTAAATACCAGCAGAGCTTAAAGGGAATGGGCTCTTTAAATCCGACAGCAGGGCTGAGATGCTACATTTGCCACGATGTGAGGGTCACAAGGTTGCTTCTCAAGCCCCTCAGATATTTAAAGGTTGACCTGTGTAGACTAGTACACAGTGGAGCACACACACAGATAACCTTTCGCCTGTGTGTGATTTCTGCTGTACTAGTGTGATTGACAACCAGAAATGAGTCAGAGGGCTGAGAAGAAATTAATTATTTCTGTTTTCTGACAGCGAACCTTTTTCTCTTTTCTCGCACCCCTTTTTTCCATTATTTTCCCAAAGATAAACACAGCACTTTTGACAGGTGTTAAGAGGGCAACATTAATGCTTCTTCTGCAAATGGAACAGATTCGCACATACACATATTTCCACATATATCACACACTAATTGAAGCACACACACAATTGCCCCGTGGGCAGGAAGCTGCAGCAGGAGGGGAGGAAGTGGTTTCGGAGGCTGAACCAGATGCTGCAGAGCTCTGTTTTGGAAACATCCCTGGCCACCAAATACTAAATCACCCTCTTTGTCCTCTCTCTTTTTCTGTTCTTTATGACAGCCTGATCATTTATTTCATCTCTCTGTCTCTTGACCCTCTCCCACTCTCGTCCCTGCATCTCTGTTTCTATTTCTAGCAGAGAGGATGAAATATGTGATAAGAGGGAAAACACATTTATCAGTTATGTCATCTCAGGAAGTAGATAAAATGCATCCTCTGCCTAGTTTCTCTGTTGGTAAACAACCCTGACAGTGTTTATGTTGCATGTAGATTTATTAGTTCCATTATGCAAAGAGGATTTCGGGCAAATGCAGTTCCACGGGATGTTTGATAGAGGATGTGCCGAACACCAGGAAACTGTTATCAAGTGCTGGTCCAACCACGCACAGAGTTAGAGAGGGAAGTCACAAAAAAAGGGAACTGTTAGATTTGGTATCAGGTTTACTCTAACTGTAAATATATGAAACTAAAAGGGCTGTCAGAGAGCACAGAGCATGCCTATCTCACAATGTTAACGAAAGCAACAAATAAATCATGTATCCGCCCTGTGAGTAGGATCCGCTTTAATGGGTTCTTCCTTGGAACATGCTGCACCCTTCCACCAAGTTTCATGAAAATCAGGCCAGTAGTTCTTCCATAATCCTGCTGACAAACAGACAAACAGACCAACTAACAAACAAACCAAACTGAAAACATAAACATGTGCATAATAGTAATTGTCAGGGCAAGGTGTTGTGGTAAGGTGCCAAACACAAAGTCACACATTCAAATGAATTAATTTCGTCTCATTGGGTTTACTGAAATTCTTAGTCTTGTGTATCCAGACCGTGCTGTGTCAGCACTGGAGGAATCCTAAGAGCAATGCCAGCATGGATAAGACACTAAGGAAACAGTTTTGTTTAATTGAAGCACTTTTATGAATTTCTTAAGCATTTCTAATATAATAATAATTGTTTTACACAATGTGTAAAGGAAATATAACGCAATAAACGCATGCTCTTTCAGTAAATGCTGTAAAGATAAGCGTTACATGAGCACAAGTACGCTAACACAAAGCAGGAAATTACAGACGGCTGTTCTCGACATCGCACCACCCATAAAATCAAACATGATTATTTTGTGTTCCTGTGTTGCAGCCATGCCAATCCCCATGGGGGGTCAAATACCAGGACTGAATAAACCCATTCATTCCTGGTGAGACTCTGTGGTTTGACTGTGACTCTCTGCTCACAAATCTCAGTGACACCAGATGCTTTTTAGGGATGAATCTTTCTCTTGTAACTTAACAACAGGGATTGACTGCTTTGCCACAGAGGATCTGTACTTGTTGTGTCTGTGATGCGTTTGGCAACTGTTTCTAAAAGTAACACGTCTCAGCAACATCACAGGAAGAAATACAGCGCTGTCAAATACAGATGTGCATCATTGTTGCTTCAGTATCATGTATGACATGAGCATTTTATATGTTTATATTAGTGCAGAAACTATTTCTCAATTAGTTAATCAACAGAAAAAAAATCAACATCAGTAATAAATTGATTGTTTAAAGGAATAGTTCATTATTTTGGGAAATAGCAATCGACCTTGGGGCAACTTGTGACAGGCATTATTTTCTGACATTTTACAGACAAAATAATGAATTGGAAAATAATTAATTGATAATAGAAATAATAAGTTATTGTAAAATGATTGATATTTTATGGAGTGTTATTTATATACATCCTGATTTGTGAAGAAAATGTGTTAAATTACTTTTATCATTAGTTGTTTTCGAATTAATAACTATAAAATGTGTCTTGTGATTGTGTGAAGATGAGCGTGTTGCTCTGCTCCTAACTGAGACTTACTGTAGTTAAAAATGCAAAGTAATGCATTTGTTGCTCAATAAAAAGGCATATTGACCTTCACAATGTCAGAACTAAGAGCATGCTTTAATTTGTTTGAATGGCTCACCGGCATCAGTGCCAAAGTGTAGTTTGTTACAGGAAGTCATGAAACCAGGAAAGTCAAAGTCATCTGGGAGAAGTGATGTAATTATTTCTAGGTTCCCAGCTTGAGATCACATGGATACAAGACTAACGAGAGCCACTTGTGAACTAACCAAAAGAAAGTCATTAAACTGTCACTACACCGTTAATGTGATGCATTATTTATAGACTCATATAATGACATCATGATGGTTTTCCTTTAATTGAAAGGATGAGACTCCATCGCAGCAGCTGTATTTCGCTCTCCAGCTCCCACTCACCCACTTTTCCCCAAGCACCCTCTTCTCAAACATTTCCTAAGTCGGCAGTGGAGGTCCTGCTGGAGAGACGCCCTGTCTCTCCTGATTCAGCCGTCTGTTGGAGCACAGTCCAGCATTCACTCCTGCCACATACTAATCCTTTCATTAGGCTGGGCTTCAGGCTCTCTGTCAAAGAGCTGACTGTGTGCGGAGTCAAGAGAGGCCGATACACAGAGATACATTTACAGATACGTACTGTAACTCAAACACTGAAACACCTTCCCACAAAAATATACACACACATATATATATATATATATATATATATATATATAAGTGTGTGTGTATGTATATGTATATGTATGCATGACGTTTGACATTTAAACTTAGATTTAACATGCAGCTTGCTGTAGTCTTATATTTAAAGCAATAGTTTGACATTTTGTGATATACGCTTATTTGCTTGCTGGCAGAGAGTTAGATGAGAAAATGTATGCCACTTTCATCTATCTATAAAATAAAAGGCTACAGCTAGGAGACAGTTAGCTTAGCTTGGCTAGACTGGAAACCATGGATGTATAATAAAACCTGGATACAGCGTTTGAGGCAGAACTCGTTCATTCCTATAAAAGCTGCTCAGTGGCGCAAGAAGTCAAAAAAGCTCAACCGCCGCCCAGATGAACGGCCCTGCTTCCACATTGTGTGGCCCATAGAGCAGGCGCACTAGAGACTTCTGCGACGGAGCCGGCTACATCCGGTTTAGCGCTCCAACAAACTTGAATGGGGAGTAAATAATTCAATCTTGCGGCTCCTCTAGACTTTTGAAATGTTATCAAACCGAATGGATCAAATCCTGATAGTGAAACGGGTTGTGACGCTAAAAAAAAATGTATCCACGGATTTACAGACGTCTCTTTCGCCATGTAAGTCAATGAGAAAAAGTCTTTTTGGGCCAGAGGGCATCACACGACGGCAGCCATAGTTGTAATACCGCCGTTTGGCCACTACGTCAGATTTCGGCGCACTTCCTGGGGGCCTGCTGGAAACAGGGAAAACAGCAAGCACGGCTCTGCCCAAAGCTATCTATCTAGATGGCTATTTTTTAATGTCTATTTTGAACAGGGCAAAAATGCCTTTTTATATGCTTAAAATAAACAATTAGAGAAACTTCATTCGGAAACGCTGCCTTTGTATCAGGCATTCAAACACCACATTAAAAATGCTTCACGGTGAATGTAACTGTTTTATATAGACAAGGATATCATTTCAGAAGTGTTTAAATAAAAGTAAATAAATAAATAGAGAGCAGTATGGCACATTAAATCACCCACTCTATATATACTGCAGTTATATATAGATAGATGTATGTATGGATGTGTCCCAGTTTCCTCTGTATCCACTGAACACACTCACTATAACACTCTGTCATCTGTGCACTTCTATGCACACACCCTTGCACTCATATTCTCACACATCAGTGACAACATTGTTTTCCACAAGGAATGCTTAGTTTGGCGAAAGGCAGTTAAACACTTTTGCCATCCTAAAGTAACATGTCAACGTGGCGTGGCATGTTTCTGACTTTTAAACGAGTAAGTAAATGTTGATGTGGTGGAGGTCAAGATGTCAAGAATGATTGTCTCTCTCATGACAAACCTCTCTCCTTTCTGTTTTCTCTGTTAGGAAAACAACATGAGGAAACCACCGCTCACCACAGAGGATTTACTTTCTCATGAAAGGTAGCATTTTTCCTCCAGCCGTCACGCTGCTTCATCCGGTCTGATGTGAAGAGGACATTATGGACTCACTGAGGGAGTCAGCGAACAGATGAGTCACGTATGAGCGAGAGATGATGTAACAATGTTTGGGCCCGACTCTTCTAGCTGACCATGGAGCTCATTGGACCAACAGAAGTGTTTTTCCTCGTGCGTTCACCCTGCCAATGACAAAACAAGTTACAATCTCAGGCAGCGGCGAGGCAATGACCTAATTCAGATGAAATGACCTCATGCTGATAAGTAGCCGCCTCCTCACTGGGTGATGGAACACAATCACAAATGGACTCTTATCATCGTGGCTGGTGTGTGTGAGGTTACATGATATTTCTGTGCGTGGATGTTTAGTGAGTTTTGATGCTACATGCAGTGATGTTGCGGCGTGGAATGCTAGCCTGGGTATCCCGTGTTGGTGGCGTGCTGGTGCTCCTCTGCTGCTCCCTGTCGCTCCTCTATGTGATGACCTGCAGTCCGCCGCACTCCGATGACCCTCCGCTGAGCCACGCTCTCCCCCGCGCTGGACCCAACCACCCCAGCCTGGGGGGCACAGGGCCGGGGATCGGAACAGGCATAGGTGGGACAGGAGGAGCCCGAGCTGCTCAAAGCGGGGGACCCCCCGGTGCTCAATCGTATCAGGTGCTCCTCCAAGAGCGTGAGGAGCAGCACCGCCTCCACATCTCCTCCTTGAAGAAGCAGATAGCGCAGCTCAAGGAGGCTTTGCAGGAGCGTAGCCAGCAGCTGAAAGGAGTGCAGGAGAGCCTGAAGAGAGCCACCGGGGGCCCGGCAGAGGGACAAGAAGCCGGGGCCGGGTCGCAAGGAGGAGGTGGTCTCGCGGAGGCTCAGGGAGCCAAGAGCCAGCAGGCGGACCTCCAGGAGTTCCTGCGGAGCCAGCTGTCAAAGGCGGAGGTGAGCGCGGGCACCAGGCTGCCCAGCGAGTACGCGGTGGTGCCCTTTGAGAGTTTTACCCTGCAGAGGGTGTACCAGCTGGAGATGGGGCTGACGCGTCACCCTGAGGAGAAGCCTGTGAGGAAGGACAAGAGAGAGGCGCTGGGGGAGGTGCTGGAGACGGCCCTGCACAGCCTCAACACGCCATCACCTCAACAAGACAGCAGGAGCGCAGCAGAAAAGACTCAGACCAGCAAAGTGTACACACCGTCTGACTTCATAGAAGGTGAGAACAGATCAGATTATGTTTATGTACAGCTGATTTGCAACAGTAAATATGTTTTGAAGGAAATGCAATGCTGCCTAAATTACGTTAATAATGAGGAAATGTTAACGCAAAATGTTGAACTTCAGTGTCATTTTCACTGATAAAGTATTTAATTCTTCCAAAGTATCTGATCATATAATATTAGCTCACTACAGCATTGTTAAACTTTTTTGTGGTTATGTTTTCACCCCCAAAATGCTCATTTGTATATTAATCGCTCACCCTGTGTTACCTTGAATTCTTGAAGAAAACTGTTTTTCTCGCATGTCTCCACTGTGAACAAAAAATCCAAAAACTCCACAGTAATTGAAGCACAAGACGTGTGTATTAACATTTAACTGAAACCACGATCTTTCCCTGACGTTAACCAAAGTGTTGCATAAACTTAACCTAAAGTTTTAATCACAGGATGCCTCAGCCAATCAGAGTACATGTCTGGAAAGTATGTATGTTTATGTTGGACTGCGCATAGCTCGGAGTAAAGTGTGTTAATGGCAACTTCACTCTGTCTGCCTCGTAGATAATAACAATTTGTCACCACAACGTAATTAGGAAAACAAATTAGTACTATATAAAAGTCATTTCCTGGACACATTTTTTCTACATCCAAACACTATACTCCACATTCTTCTTCAACCTTGGGTTACTTTGATCTTTTTTTTGTACATGAGTCCCTGGAAGGTCAGAAATATGTGAGTGTTTGTGTACAACTACAGCCAGGATATCCTCCTAATTTGTTCTGCTCAGCTCTGATCACAACTTCAGGAAATGAACTCAGATGCTTCTCACAGTGGAGCATCTCTTCAAACATGGTATTTTAGCGTGCGTGCGTGCGTGTGTGCGTGCGTGCGTGCGTGCTCTTTGAAGGTCACTACCTTCAGTGTGTGAGTGGGTGGAGGTTTTAAAGTGAGCAATAGGGGCACTTTGCTCATAGGAAATGAGCCATAGGTCACTCTATATGGATCTTGTGTGTGGTCCAGTTTAATCTAAGTGTGTTTATATGAGTGTGATTTTAATAGACATGCATACATTTGCATGTATCTGTGTCTAAACAACTTCTGCAATTCCTCAACAAGACAGCAGGAGAGTGCAGCTAGCGACTCCCTCCTGCTCATATTTTTTTTGCACTTAATGCTCTTTAATGGACTCAGACATCGATTTTAAGCAAATCTCGAACAAGCAGCGATTTATCCAAGCCGCCAGCCAGACAAGTGAAAGGCAGTCTAGATGGCCAGACTGACAAAAGCATCTTCAGGGAGCTTTCAGGGCTGCATTGGCAAGCTAGTGAGCTGAAACTGCACACAAATAGAGGAGGTATGCAAAACGAACTCGCCAGCCACTCAGTGCTGTCCAGAAAGGGACAGAAAAGAAGTGCAGTTAGACAGAAGGACAGAGACGGGAAGGAAGTGAAGGCATTTAGTCTAAATTGCTCTGCCTATTTACTAAATGAAAGCTTATCGTGTCCCATCACAGGAAGCTGGCCAACTTAAGAGGAAGGCCTTAATTTAAGATTATATCAGACTGTAAGTCTGTGCTCTTCTTCTTTTTCTAACTTCATTTCCTTCTATCTATCTCTGTCTGCTCTTTTTTCTGCCATCCAAGCTCTTTGACGTCTCTTGTTTTCTTCCTCTTTCTCCCTGCCTGATTCTTTTCTCTCTGGTCTGGTCTCACTTGTCACTTTCTGTACTTCCCTTTTTCTTTCTGCCCCCACAGACCTCAGTAGGTCCATTTGCAAGTAATAATCCCAGTAATAGCAGCCTAATTGAAAAACAACTTTTCTCTGGAGGATCAAGCTGACGTAAGGCCTGCAACAAGAAAATTGGTCTGAATGACCGGAATAGCCTCTCTTTCAATGCGTGTGTGTGTGTGTGTGTGTGTGTGTGGGTACGTGCGTGCGTGCGTGCATGCATGCGTGTGTATGTACTGTTGTTATGTCCCAGCAGCAGCAACAGCGGAGTGCATGGACAGTGTCTCCTGTGGCCTCATATGACCTCTTTCTTTCCACACATAGAAACAGTCTGTCACAAGCTGATGCTAAAAATTAGTTTTTCCCTTAAAAAAAAGATGTTTTTTTCTCAGATATTTTTTAAACATGATCCTTGGCACGTAGAAACACAGAAATCCTCTAGGGATTTAAACAAAAGCTGCACCCTGGAGAAAACAAGAAAAACAAAATCACAGCAACAAAGAAAGACACAGAGAAACTACAGGCACAGAAACTATGTACAACAAAAACACAGTCGCGTTGTTATTGCACTTGGTTACATTTACATCGTTGTAAGTTAATATATTGGTATGGAAGTTATTGTTAATATACATCATATTATTTTCTTCTTCTCTCTATTCTTTTCTTCTGTGCATGCCTCAGCCAGAAGCTGTCATAAATTGACTTTTTATCCAGTTATAAGCCACATTTTTATGATACACTTTTTAAGCATCGGACGTCTGGATCTGTATCAGAGAAATATGCTGAGCAAACGTTAGCAGCAGCTCGGCTCGCAGCCCCTCCGCCGACGAGCCAAACAGCGTCGGAGAAACACTGATTTTTAACGTGAAACTGCTTTATTCAGTGTTTAAATCACCAGGTCTGTTTGTTTTGGAGAGGAGGAGACCTCTGCAGATAATTTGGTGGCAATGGTGGTGAAGGTCAAAGAATACACACGCACATCTGTGTGTGACAACTTTAAAAAAAAAAAATTATAGTAAAATATACAACAATTCAGGTAGATGTGAAAGATAGCACATGCAAGAATAAGTAATACAAAATACATTTGACTCACAAAGAGGTGAAGACAACAACTCCCATGATCCCACGCTACTTCACGACGTCATCAAACTCCAGCTTTTGTTATTGTTTTGACTGAGAGACCCATAGGAGCAGAAAATTACATATTGTGCATTTAAAGGAATAGTTCTGCTTTTTGTAAAATTCACATGAGAAGATGCTTTTAAACAGGCTTTTATACTGAATATTATTGTTGTATATAAATACAGCTGATTATCACAAAAACCATGCATGACCACTGGCACTCATATCTAAGTTATCTAAGTTTGTTTGGTCGTGAGTTCATGTCTTCGTGTCTCACCCATCAGGTATCACCCGCACAGAGAAGGACAAAGGGACGCTGTACGAGCTGACCTTCAGAGGGGAGTCCAGTAATGAATTCAGGCGCCTGGTCCTGTTCCGTCCCTTTGGACCGCTGATGAAGGTGAAAAACGAGAGGGTGGACACAGCCAACGTCCCGATCAACATCATCGTCCCGCTGTCCAAACGCACAGACAAGTTCAAACACTTCATGCACAACTTCAGGTGAGACTCAGTGATTGAACCTTTTCTCAAATTTTTTATTTCATTATTCTGTTTCCAACTGTTAATTGCACACAAGTCACACACAGAATGTGACATAAACAGAAGCTCCACAATGAATTATTCAAGATGGTTTGGTGTGTCACACGTAACTAATTCAGGAAAATGTGATACTGTGTTATTCAGCTCAAGTTTTACATTTTAATTGGGGATCAGACAGACAGGGACAAGAAGTGGGCAAGATTAGAGGAAAGAAAATTAACATCGGAGGCTTTTTTTTTTTTTTAAAGGAACATGTAATTAATATTTTGAAACTGCACATAGAGTGTTATCAGTTAATTTATTTTGGTGCTGGAGGGCATAAACAGAATGTAAACAAATCTGAGAGATTTAAATGATTCAGATATGAATAAAGATGGCCTCACAGATCCCAGCCCAGTTTTTATCAGTTATCACATATCCACAGGAAATGTAATTTCACACATATAAATGTTTAATGCATAGAGCTAATAGGCATTTCAAATATACCACATTATACCACAAATAGATCCAGGCTAGTATGTGAGAAAACCACAAATTATTTTTGATAAATAAAACCTATAAAGGGCTGAGTCTCTGCAAGGTGAAAATAAATATTTTTTTAAAGTGTTAAATAGGTCTACATTCAGACAGCCATCACTGATATAGAGTGTTTTTGTCAGTGGCACAGGTCCTCTGCTCTGCAGTATACAGAAAAGACATTTTTTTGTATCCCATTCCCACTCCCATCCATTCCAGAAATGTATTTTTGTTTCCTGCAGAGCGGAGGGACTGAGAGACCCACGTTACTGACCAAACACTCTGTATCAGTGATGGCTGTCGGAATGTAGAGCTATTTAACACTTTAACAATGTGTAAATCACTTTACAGCACTATGTAATCGACCGCTCTTAAGCCCTGCCAGGACCCTCCAGCAGCTGACACTTCTAAATATCACACTTTTAATAGTCAATTTACCATTACCATCATGTTTTTTTATTTATTTATTTTTATTTACTTATTTTTTTCCCACTTACACACACACACACACACAAAATCATATACATAAACACATGCCATATTTATCACAGTAACGGCAAGATGTTATTATTAGAATTATTATGACTATTATTTATTTTTCTTAGTGTGTTATGTTCTGTATGTATCGTGTCAAGTTCTGTATGTCGTCTTTGTTTTCTTTCTTTTCCCCGTGCCCGTCATTGTTGTACCTGTAAAGTCACTATACTTTAGTTTTTGCACAAAAAATAAATAAATACAAAATAAATAGATCCAGGCTAGAATGTGTATGTGATAAAACCATGAAGGATTTTTGATAAAGAAAATCTATAAAGGGCTGATTCTCTGCAAAGTGAAAATAAATATGAATGAATAACTGCCGTCATTTAAAAAATAATTCACGTGTATATTTTAGCAGTCAAAACTCATCAGCTAACAGCAAAGCGCGCTTGTCTCAGCTCGGCAGTCCGTCACCATCAGTTGAGGAAACATCCTCCTTAATGTCTGTGATTTATTGGGCAGCCGCTGCTGCTTATCACAGCTCTTTTTACATGGTAAATCCTGCTTAGTAGCTGTGTTGTGGCCCATTAAAATGCCCCCCTGGGCAGACCAGCAGCAGCAGCAGTTGATATACAGCATGGCAAGAAGTGTACTTAACTTGAAAGACTCGGCGAGTCGCTGAGCAAACACTTTACCCTCATCCATATTAAAGGTGTACCAGGAGAAGTGTGTGTGTGCGTGCGTGCGTGTGTGTATGTTTAGGAGGTGATAACGGTGAGTAAATGCGCATTTATCAAAAATTCCTTATTCACATTGAGACTGGAAAATAACAGCATTTACGATGCACTGTGGGATATATTTCCCAAGTACAGACTATAGAGACAAAATATGAATTCACACAAACACAAACAAACTGCAAACATTTGCAGACAGGCACTCTGCAGTTTATAAAACAAAATATTGCTCTTACTGCATGACGAAATAATTTTAACTGGGTTTTTTTCTACTTTGTGGTCCCAGTGACAGAATGAAGAATGCCTCATCAGATCCCAGAAAAAAAAAATCTATTTACTTCTTATAATGCCGACATTTAGAGAGAAGCTTTAGCACAACAGAATCTATAATGACAATAAAAATCACATTATGTATGACTACTCAGAATCCTCTGCACGTATTTAGTAATTTTTCCGCATTTTGTTTTCATCTAGTTGTGTTTTATGAGACATTTTTCCCTATGGGCTCCTGGGGAAAACCTTTGACAAATGTGTGTGTGCTGTGAGAGAAGAGGAGGGGAATGATCTTCAGCAAGTGCGTGATATATTTGACATTTCTCCATCAAAGTGCCTGCAGGCATCTCCCACCTGGTCTCTCTTTTACTCACGTACAATCCCCTGTGCTTTAACGTAGTGTCAGAATGAGGAGAGACAGGATTATAACTGAGAATGAAGATTATTTTCATTAGTAATTAAATTGTCTGTTATTTCTTTGATTCATTATTTAATTGTTTAGACTGTAAATGTCAGGAAACAGTGAAACAAGAACATTACAATCTCCCAGATCCAAAGGTGACGTCTTTTTAAATCAGACCGTCCTCACCAACAAAAAACAACCCATATTTATGTTTGCTGTTAGGCGGCGCTGGAGACCTCTAGTGGCCGTAGCAATTATGGCGGGAGCAAAGGAGGAAGTCAGGTGACGTAGTATAAAAAGCGACAAAGTCGGCTTAGGGAGGAGGACGGGCTGGATGGATGACAAACAAAATGGACTTTCACACAGGAGACTGCTGTTTGTGTCCCGTGTGAAACCAAAAGTCAACGTTGATTTTACGTTTAAGTTAACCGGGTTAACTGCATTAATACGTAACCACGTCACAGACTTATGTCTGTAAAAACATACTTATTTTAACTATTCTGTCGTTTAGGTATGAGGACGTGTTGTTTTAAATGTTTTGTCCAACTAACTCAAAGAGATAAAATTTGCAGTAATATAAAACAGAAAAAAGGAATAAATCATCATGTTTGAGAAGCTGAAACCAACAAAATGCTGGAAACTTTTTCTTGATGAATCATTTAAGCGATTTAACAATTATCTGAGTTGTTGTTGCACTAATCATTTTCAGCCCTTGAAAGAAAAAACCTCTAAACCAAGGCCTTCTTTAAAAAAGAAAAAAGAAAAGAAAAGCCCATTAAATCAGAGCTCTTCCTTCCTGCACAGTTTGAGAACTCCTTCCTCCATAATGACCCTTCCTGTGTGTGTGTGTGTGTGTGTGTGTGTGTGTGTTTGTGTGTACGTACAGGGAAGTCTGTGTGCGTCAGGACGGCCGGGTCCATCTGACGGTGGTGTATTTTGGGAAAGAGCAGATGAGCGAAGTCCGCAGCACTCTGGAGAACACATCCAGGTGGGTTGGAAACACAGCCAAGATCAGAACTTTGAATTAGAGGCCAAACGCACAATATGGAAGGCAATTTATGTAATTAAATGAATGCTGCCGCAGTCACGCACCCACTCTCAGAAGCAGGCGCTGTAAAAAATATTTCCACTCATACACCAAAACCCTCTCGTCTTCACTCTCTCTCTCTCATGACACACACAGAACTCACACTCACACACACACACACACACACACACCTCCTGGCTCGGCGTCCTGCCACAGCCAGTCATCTGTCTGATGAATAATGGAGCAGCGTGCCACCCACGCCGAGGAGCTGAGAGCCACCAGCCAACACAGATAAATTACAACATGCCTGTGATCATCCCTGACTCATGCTAAACCTCTCACAGGGACCCTCTCGACACCCACACCTCTGGAAAGGATCGCTGCTGGCTAATCACAAGTCAGATCCACTGTGGACTGAGCCTCAGATCCCCCGAGGGGGTTGCTATGGTGACGCTTGTCGATTCCCCAGCCCCGAAGGTTTTTGTGCGGCCTTGATACAGTCGGACTGTTTCAAGTAGTATCGCACAGCGTCTCTTTGTCCCTCCGTGTCTCTGCCTGCTGCTGGCGCTGGGGGGGGGGGGGGAGGGGGGG
>JAOVVB010037988.1:0-15267 GCA_028570985.1 Heterobranchus longifilis
AGAAATAACAAAATGCTCTAAATAAATAAAGGAATTCCAGGTACCGGTATCAGTTCAAATGTGAACTGTACTCAACCCTACTGTTACAAAAATGGCAATGCGGCGATGGCCCCTTTCATCCCAATGTCGTGTTGCAGCAGGGTTTAAATAACTGTCTGTGTGTTGACGTTTGTGCAGTATGTCCATTACATTCAGTATATACAATGTAGCATCTACCGTTTTGCGGGCTTGGGCTTAAGGACTTTTTGCTCTTAAAAACAGTTCCAAATATGAATTAAGACAGCTTCGAAGAGCCAAAAAAAATCCAGACTCATGTCAAATCGTCAACACTCTAATCTGGGTAACGTATGAAGAATACGTCCCAGAACTACCACAAGCTGCAATTTAATCTAACCCCACAATCGGTGATTCTCAAATCTCAACGTAAACATGCATTTATCCCACAAAACAAAGGCACAGAAAATCTGCAGGTCACTCGAGGGAATCCACAGTAATGTCTCCTTCAGTGTCCATCGATCATGTCAAACCACTCCTTTAGCTTGGGGACATTTTGTGTTTTGACAAGCCTCACTAGACCGAGCACCCTGTGTTTAAGGCCAAAAGCCTATGTTTATGTGGCTGCTGGCAGACTGGGCCCTGAACTACATGTGGCGTGGAAACCTGATCCATTTATCTTTTGGATTGTGAAGATGCATCTGACCTTGCTGCCCTGAGGAAATGTTGATAAAGCTTTTTACCTCAGAATCATGCTTGATCGCATTAACTTTTGCTCTTGAGCTTCTGTGTTACAGATCAGCCAACATGTGCAGAATGTGGTGTGCTACTGTATGGTACAATATGTGGTGGTTTGAAATGGGATATTTCTCTGTTGTGTTTCCTGGCAATATAATGTAATGTTCTGAGAGAGTCCTTTTAATATTTAAAAAGACACTAAAACCACTGTGTGGTGCTGCTGAATTGTACAACTGCTGTTCATGACAAAATACAGTACATTTGTGGTTACACTGTCCTGCAGAGTACACTTTAGCCGCTATGATCTAAGAATGACTCTGGGCATCGAAATGTATATGTTGCAGCTAGGTGCACAGAGGAGAGGTGCGAAGTCCAGCTGTCAGTCAGACTGGGTCTGCTATAGTATTGCGGATGTCTGTGACAATGACGGAAAAAAGTGTAAGTACTGTACAACATGTGTGGCTTATTATGCAGCAATTCTTTCAATATGATGGCACATTTACAAAAACATGATGCCAGCGTGTCTGTTCACAGCGCACAGAGGAGAGAGTCGGGCTCTTTCTCCCTGCTGCATGTTTTAAACAGTCTCATGCAGATTCATACTGGACAAAATCCATAACTAAAGCATTGAGGGGTTTGTAGTAGGGATGTTAATAATTAACTATTTAACAGTCAACCGACATTAAGACTTTTGACTGATTATTACTATCTGTTAAACAGTTAAAATTCCATTCTGGGAAAGTGGCTGCATGTGTCCACACAGCAGTACACGCAACATCGTGGCTGCATGTCCGGTAAACGGCTGCAGCTCTCCGCAGACGCTGAACATTGGCTATATATGTCTCCTGGATGGGTGAACTGGGAAAGTCTCCTGCTTGTCGGTTAATGGTTAATGATCGTTAACAACGGTCTGCTATCGGTCCGAAAAAAAGAAAAAAAAATTAGCATCCCTAGTTTATAGTGAAATATATGCAGCCCTATGCAGTTGTGGAGGATGTGGGATTTCAGCACATGATTAAAGTAACATTACTTGAGGCGCCACACTATATCACCTCTTGCACTCTGGACGACACTTTAGAAACACAGTAACTTCCAAACTTTATTTTTCTTGCAGAATAACATGAAAATAGAATGAACAGTGTTGTTTTGAAAAATATGTAGCTGACAGTGTGTGTTCATGTAGTTCATGTAGCTTCTAATGTGTGCATTTTTTTAATAACACAGTGTCACAGTGGTACTTTTCCTTTTGATAAGAAATCCAGCCGTATTCCCTTCATTGTAATTCAAACACTCAACATTAATTTCAAGTGGAAAAAACTAATCTTTCCATTAAGAACTGACAATCAGGGAACTGAGACATATGTTGTACTGTTGTTAAAAAAAAGTTTAGTGCTGGATGAGCTTCTGCTTCACTTTATGTTAGTGGATTTAGTCTATAATGTGGCCATTTTTATATAAAAGAAAACATATTCTTTTAATATAGATTTGACAGTGAAGAAGTGTTTTTACGTTCCCTCTTCGTTCTTAGCCAGAATTTTGTCAAGGTAAACGGCTGTTTACTTTTTTTTGCTAAATAAATAAATGAAAAAGATGTTGAAATTGATAGTGCCCGACTATGTACCAAAACTGAACAGAACCGAAAACCGTGAACCGAACCGTGAATTTTGTGAACCGTTCCACCCCTTGTGGCAACAAATGCCATACCTGTCAAAAGAAAGGCAACATGATAAATTAGGTCAGAGATAACAAGTGTCAAAACTGTGGCTCCATCTCCACCTCTCTCTGCATCCTCTCTCCTATAGTTCTCTAATTTCTCCCTGTGCTATCTCATTAGGGGACCATGTGAAATGCGCCTGTACATCCAGCTCTCAGCTGTTTCAGCTGCTGCCCATTAGCTCATACTGTAAGTCTCTGCAGTCACTTTTCATTCTCTGCTGGTCCATTCCTGGTCCAGGCTATACTCATGGTGCTTTATTATTTCAAACAGCCATCTTTAAGGGAAGGCTTAAGGTGGCTCAGGAGGTAGATTGTCCGTCTAGTAACTCCTCTAGAGAGAGTGTGTCGAAGTGTCCTTGAGCAAGACACTGAACCCCTAACCGCTCCTAATGAGCAGGTTGCTACCTTGCATGGCAGCCTCTGCCATCAGTGTATGAATGCGTGTGTGAATGGGTGAATGTTGGCATGTTTTGTAGAGCGTTTGGAGACGTCGGTAGACTAGAAAACCTTATGTAAATGAAGTCCATTTACCTTTTGCCATTTGAAGTGGGGTAGTCTGGGTTGCTATGTAAGCAGTGTATGTGTATATCTGTACTACAAGTATTTGTGTGACGAATAAAAAATGGGTTTGAGAAAGAAATTAAAATTCTGCATATTTTCTCCCCATCTCACACCTAGACAGTTGCTGTATGAAGTGGGTGTGCTGGTCAGATTGTGTGGTTCAGATAGTTAGACAAATTGTTGGACGCATACCCTCCCAAATTCGGACATCAGAAAGTTTATGGACCAATTCCACATACTACAACATTTATAGTCTAGTTTGCAATGCACGTCCTAGAAATGTTGGGATGATGTGAAAAGCACTTTGTTTGAAAGCATACATGGCACTTCTTTAGATTGATCCTGCCCATGGTCACAGCAGCAGTGGCAGCATTTTTTCAAGTTTTTCAAACTTTTTATGGCTGTTTTTCTGAACAAATTCACTTCCTGCTCCACATCACTTCTAGGGCAGAGTGTTACTTGAGCTCAACCATTGATCTCCCTCAGTGCCTATACAAATCCACTCCAGCCCATCACTTTCTATTACTGTTAAGGTTGAGCGCTAACCTATATGTGGAAAAATTCCAGCCCTAGTTCTACCAGCTGTCCACCAGCAAAGAAGAGCTATGACAATGGCAAATGAGAACTGCGAGTGGAGACACTGCATGGAAGAAGATGAACAAAAAACATAATGTGGATGGATCATAAAAGGATGCAGCATCCAGCATGCTTAATTGGATTCTTGTCAACCCAGATAGAAATTCTTCTTCTTCATGCAGTTCTCTTATCATCTTGGGTCCCAGAATACTAAAGCTCTGTCTCGTCAGTTCTGCTTCATGGCCAGCAGCATGCCGTCACCCTTCCTGCCTCCGAATTGTGATCGCTTTCACACTTAGAAGTCCGTGCCTTTTGTGGAAAAAACAAATTAGTAATCCTGACCCTGGCGACAATAATCCCAATCTGTACATTCTTTGTTCAGTCTGGTTTCAAATCCTCCAATGGGGACACTCTTGAGTTTCTTATACTGATGGTAGCCTAACTTTGTGAAGGAAATAATGCAGCTTGTTCCCCCCTGCCAACCTCCATCTGTTGACTTCTGCCTGTGTCTTCCCACTCATGTTCACCCATCTCTGTAGTCTTTGTTAGGCCTTCCTGTTTGTCCTCTCCTGATAGGAAAACAGATATCCTGGTGGTACTGTAACTGACTGGTTCTCCAGGTTTCATCCTATGCTCTCCTAGTGGATCCTGTAATGGTTCATGTAGGCTATTCATGTCGAACCATCACGGTACAGGGGGGGTCACAGTTAGTCTAGGTGCATGCAGCCGTGCGCAGAATACTTAGCATTGATGCATGTAATGTGGAACCAAATTTCACAAGCACGAGTCGACTATAAGACAAGTCAACGTTGCTCCACCATTGTAGGGTCTGTGAATGGAAACCCATGGAACATGCTTTATAGCCTATTGTGACCTGTTGACTTTTGGTCAAGTGTTTGTTCAGTGTTCGTACAGTGTCATACAAAAATGTTTAAAATATTCTTTATTTTTATAATGAAAATAATTTCCAGTGGGCAAAATGGTACCTAAATCCCCAGTAAGAGTATTTTGTCTGTCCTTGACACTTGCACTACTGTCTGTTCAATAACAATGAAAAGAAACGTCCTTATGCATTTAGGACTTTTTTTCCGCTGTACTGAACTCACACCGAACAGAGACTCCTAAACCAGGGTATCAACCCAACTCTCGTGGATCGCCTCTATTCAGAGCGATCGCCAATAGTCAAATTTCAAGATGATAACTTGCTTGTTTTCCCATTAATGTAGGTTATTCAATTATTACTATTATTAGTAGTTGTAGTAGACTCCCAGTAGTAGTATTCAATTAATATTAAGTTTAATTTGCTCTGTCAGTTTCACTTCAGCATCCTCCACACTGACGCCTGCCACACAGACACGCCGCACTCACACACACAAATACACACACATACTCCCACTGGCTGGTGTTTAAGCAAAGACACAGCTGTAAAAAGTTGTAAACAGTAAGTGAATGCATGTTCCTAACGACTATATTCCCTGATGTTTAAAAGGAACTTATAATACTTATAAAACGTATAGTCGACTAGTCTAAAAGTAAGAAAACACTCAGAAAACAGTCAACATTGCACACAATTGAATCTATAAGGTTAAACATCATCTGAAAAATATTGCATATATTATCAGAGCCATTTGAAATTGTTAAGCATGTTTTTCAATAACCAAATCATATTTTAAATGCTGCTGAAATCAATATGAACCCAGTGTCCGCTCGGCCGGAGCAGCTGCAGTTATTGAATACGCCTCACGAGCCCGGTGTGTGGGGTAATATTGTGTGTAATATGCTTCCCAGAGGAATTACGGCTTAAAAATAATACGGAAGTTACTGATATAAAAGAGCATAACAGGACAATACCAATGACGCCTGCCATGAATGATAGGGCTATTTGCAGGGCTGCACAGCGCTGTACTCACTACTGAATGTGGTGGGGGAGAGACAGCGATGAGACACCCCCCCCCCCCTGTGATCATATCGTGTATTGGCAATCATCCAGGGTGACGATAGGACGATCTGACTATGGGGGCGATCACCCAACACTAAACCCAGCTGTGACTTCTGTTACACCCGTAGTATCTTCTGAAATGAACCCTCCAACCAATGGCCAATCAAAGATGTAACAATCAGGTCTTGGGTTTGCTTCTCGGGTATCAAACTCTAACCTGTTCCCGAAGAAGACGAGGGGGTCAGCATGCCATCGGTGCACAAATGTCAATTTCCAGTTCTTCACATTTTACCTCTTCATCCATGGTTTAATTGATAGCTTTGCTGCCACGCTTCTTTTGGATTTATTGAACAACCTGTCATCTACAATAAGTCTCACCCTCCACTGTCTCATTGATGGATCGGCTGCGTACACAGTTCAACAGAGATTTGTCCACCAGGAGCACAAGAGACCACAAAGGCTGCAGACCAAGGTGGTCAGGTTGGATAGGGCAACTACAAGTCGGAGGAGGGGAGACTGCTGTTGGCTTTCCGTAGCATACTGACAGTCATTCCCCAACTACGACGGAGGACAGAGGTCATTAACTTTAACAAAGTAGTAACTTTTAGTCACAGTGCTTTCCTAAATGAACAACAAGATCATAATACTGGAGCTTTGTAACGGTTTTGGAAGGCAAAGACAAAGGATGTCGTCCTGCCAAAAGAGGCATCAGATTCTCAGGCAGTTCCAAACAACATACTTCATTATTTAATTTGGAAGACTTGTTGATTGAACACTAATGCACGGATATGCAGCGTCATTGAGTTTCCTGTAGTTTTAACACTCCATTCTGCCTCAAGTCCAAACCTCTGTTAGTCTAAGTTACGTCTCATCATCTCTTGAGTCTTGGCTACTGGGGATGCACGATATATAGTATATCGGTACCGATAAATTATCAGCCAATAATGGGAAATGTATATTATTATGTATTATTCCAATAATTAAATTATAGCCGATAAATTATCGGCCGTTAATATGAAGCCAAATTGTCTGATTTGACAGATTACATCAAAGCATTTAATTTGATTTCTTAGGCAAAATGCTCATAAAAGCCAAAGTATATTTGTTATTTTTTTTATGTAGGCCTACTCTAATAGAAAAAACAAAATGAACATTTGAAGAATCAGAACTGTTGTTTGTTTTTGTTGTTAACAATAGTGATGTCCATTAGAGTTGGTTAGGTCAGAGCTATGGAATATTAAATCATCCATCTTTGCTCACTACATCTGCAGCCAGTATTATACGTTCCCGCGAGTGTGTGAGGGGCAGCTAGTGTCTGTGTGACGTAAATGTCGTCATCAGAGGATGTATGCATAGGCTCTGTGCGGTCACTACGTTACAAGTGATCGGGTAGAGATCTGCTGGGCATGTGTGGAACGTGTCCTCCAGGCGGATAATATAAACAGAACTGCTGCACATCTGTGGTGTCTGCAGCTGTCCATATGCGTCCGTTTGGGAGTATAATCAAGCCCTTAACCTTTCTGCCCCTCAGTTGTGCATAAACTACAAGTTATGACCTTCTTTTTAAGATACAAAAATGGAAAAATTATCAGTTATCTTATCGTATTGGCCATGAGAAGCAGGTAATTATCGGTTATCGGTTACATAATCTTTGCTTTCAGTCCAACCTTGCCTCTAACACAAATTTTTAACACGTATCATTAAGAAACCAAATAAATGTTTAAAAAGATATACTGTCAGGAGTCTGTAATATGCTCATCTTGTTTTATTCATTTTTGACTGTAAATGCCTTTTGATAAGTGAGGTTATTAGTCGTGATTAAAATCTCCAGCAATCATCCCGGTGTTCTCTTGCTGTTTGGACTGTATGAGTTCAGTGGGTGAGCAGGGAGCAGGGACGCAACATTAGCACCATGCAGAGCAGCAGCTCTCTGATTTACTGTTCCCAGCGCTGGTGATTGAGGAGAGCATTACGTCACAGCTGATAGATCAGAGAGTCTTACAGCAGAGTGGAGCTCCATCAACCGCTGCTGACAGTAGCGTTAGTGCTGACAACCAACGAAAATGGATTTATGAAAAAACACAGATGCTCAATGCACTGACACAAAATAGTGAGAGAGCTTACACGCACACAAACACACATACATACACTGCAGTGCAGGCACATAATTCTTGAGTGCAAACACCCACATGCAATAAAACACATGAAGACTTTATTGCAGTAAAACTAGATCTGCACAGCAGTTGCTCCAATAAAGTGCTAACCGGCAAAGTAAAAAACCATGGAGCAGGAAGAAGGATGTGCAAGACCACTTTAAGCTGTCAATCTACAGTGTTTTTACGTTAGTTAATGTATTGGTCATTATTTATTTGTGGGTGGCACTTACTGTCACACAAAGGTTTCTTCTGACCATCCAAAGACATCCACGTGATGTGACTTTAAATTGTCCGTAGGTGTCCTTGTTTTTAATTTGTCCATTTTCCAAATCGACTCTGAGTCACCATTTTTGGTTGTTTTTTTGACTGAATATTCAACTTTTCATCTGTATTTATTTGTTGTATGTATATTTGTATTTGGCATGTGTTTGCAGTTCCTGCTTTTTCTTATCTATAGTTTTTATATATTTAGTTTTTATAAATACTCAATGATATCACTGATATTTTTTCTTCAATACTCCATACCTACAATTATAAGAAATATACTCTTCCGCTCTGTTACAATAGAGCCCACTGCACCTGCCGAGCGGCCGCACCACACTCTTATAACAAACATGAGTCTCATGTTTTATCCCCAAGACTCACATTTGAATGCCTTTGTTCATCATCTGTGATGCAGTTAATTTTGCAGACTAATAATTTTCGTCATCATTTTCATTTTTTTTATGAAAACGAGACGATAATTAAATAAAAACTAATGCAGATGACTAAAATATGACTTAAACTAAATGGGATTTTAGTCAAAAGAGTATGACTAAAACTAAATCAAAATTTGCTGTCAAAATTAACACTGGTAGTAAAATAACATGACGCCGTGGCTTGGTTTTCCTCCTGTCCTCCCCAGTTTTTTGAGTCACCAGCCACCACTGGTGTAAACACAAAATTAATTGAAAAATCTAGAGAAATGTTTAAGTAATGCATTACATTTTAACTACACCTGTTAGATTTTAGTCTATTAAATCTGCTGTAGATTTAGTCGACTAAAATCTTCTGATATTTAGTCGACTAAAACTAGACAAACTGAAACAATTCAGCTGTCTAAAATATGACTCAAACTAAATGGAATTTTAGTCAAAAGACTATAACTAAAATAAAATCTAAATTTGCTGTCAGAATGAACACTGCTGTGATGTGACAATATCAGAAATCCACAAAGAGAAATAAAAAGTGTGCGTCCTGAGGTTGTACCTGTGTCTGGTTTAAAAGTCGTTGATGAATGGATGTTTCATCCCCATGCATTAACTCATTCATTAACTCACCACTCACTGTTAGATTCCAGGAAAAAGTTTGATGCATTCTTCTAAAAAAGGATCCCTTAAATATACCAGGAAAAGTTTGCAAAAGGTATTTAAGTTCATGATTTATTTAAAATATACCTGTACTTCTGAAAACTTTGAATTTACAGCAGCCAGAGGCGGCAGTTACATAACTGAGTCACTGCGTTGAATAAATGCATGATTTATGCTGTAGTTATTAAAAAGGAATGACACATTTTCAGACTAAACTCTAATGAACCTATAGAACTGAATGTCAATGTAAATTAATTTGCTGATCACAGACAAATAACATTGATTGTAAAGCTGAATGTTAAATGAATCATGGCTTCTTTGCAGAGGTTTTACTAGAGCTGCACGAAATGAGGAAAATATGCAATAACGTTGTTGAATTTTGCGATAACGATATTTCTTGCGATAAATAAAGTTGTATCAGTTCTGCCTTTCTGCTGCTTTCAGTATTCTGCTTTCAGTATTCTGTTGAATAAAACAAAAACTGAAAGGACGTTATTTCAGACATTATTTTATTGAACAAATTGAACTGAACACAAAAGGCCCCATCTAAAAAAAAAAAAGAATGATACATTTTAAAGAGCAGTTTTCTACTGATACTCTCAACTAACTCAAAAAATCCCTGAGTGTCTTTCGCGATGTGTTTATTGTGAAAGTTGATATTGCGATGCCGATAAAAAAAAAAGATATATTGTGCAGCCAACCATTAGTAAACTTTACTAATCTATATTACGTGCGATAGGCGAAACTATGGTATTATTAATTTACAAATTAACCAATACAAGCACATCACACCCCACCAAGGAGGTCATGTTTTTTGGCTTGGTTTGTCTGTTGTTCAGCAGGATTACCGAAAAAATACTGGCTCGATTTCTATTAAACTCAGTAGAAGGATGTAGCATGGGCCAAAGAAGACCCCATTCAATTTTAGAGTGGATCCGAATCACGGGGCGGCTCCACAAATTATTTTTCACTTTCGTTAACATTGCGAGATAGGGCATTTGTGCTGCATTCATGTGGTTTCGGGAAAATATGAAACATGCCTTGGCAGAGGTCTGCGCTCTCCGATTGCCCTTCTAGTTCACAATGTGATGTGCACTTTCCTCTCCTGGATCCTCACCAGCAACCAACCCAACCCTATGCGGCAACAACAGCAGACAGTGCTATAGGCCCCGCATACCAACTGCTTATCAACACAAATGCTAATGTGACCTTTAATATTAGAAAAAAATATGAATGAGATTCAAATTCAATAGCTGGCAGACAAGAAACATATTCTCTCACTCAACATGAACCTAGAGCTCTCACTCTGAGAGTGCTGTAGGTTAATGGAAGTTAGTCTGTTTGAGAAACATGAGAAAAACGTGTCGCTGACTTAACAAAGGAAGACAAATGTAGAGATGAGTGATGATACAAGTTCGTGCTCAGGCATGTCACTTCATTAGACAAAATGTTATCGATATACTGTTCTGCAAAGTGCACAGAAAGGTCATTTGTAATTCAACTAAAGAGAGACAGCCTGAAAGCTCCACTATTCACTAGAACCATACAGGGAGGTACAGATACACATTTTAACAACAACAGGGTTAATCAGAGGTAGAAAACATACTCACATTATGTATACAGTTGAAGCCAGTCATACATATGTATACATACGTATGCTGTCTGCATACTGTGTGATCACTGTCAGAGCCATTATTGAGAGAAACAGAGATGATGGCGAAAACCTCACAACACTGGGTGTGGCACACAGCTCGGATTTAACACCTCACTGCTTGCACTCAAACTACAAATTATTAAAAACATGCTGGAAGTTTAGTGTGCTCGCTCCCTGCTCCAAAAACACACACACATGCACGCACGCACGCACACACACACACAACCTTGCAAACAGATAATTTGGTGAAAGGTCATGGATCTCAGGTGATTAGATTTTGGACTTTTTCACCACATAATTAAAAAAATCTGGCACATGAAAAAAAAAACCTTCAAATTATTTGAACTTTAACCCTGTTTGTTGCTAACTTGTTATATTCCACTGACCAATAAGTTTAAATACAAAAATCAATGTGTTTTTGACTTTCCTTAAGCATTAATTTGACGGTTCTCGCTTCTAACTTAAACACAATATGCTGACACACTGTATCTGCATTGTGCTGAGCACTTTGCACTCTGCATCCAACACACAGGTGAATAATGCTCAGGCTACTTATAGATAGCCTCACTACTGCTGGCTGGTTTAAAGTCGAACAATGCATCACATTTTATGAGCTCATCAAACGTTCTGCACGTAAAACCTTATTCTGCGAAGTTACTGGCTGCTGGCAGGATAACACAGCCTTAAGATAAAAGTGGAGTAGTATTGTGGACAATACCTCTGAAATGCAGTGAAGTAAAATATGTCGTTGTATAAAAAGCTATGTCCAAATAATGTACTAATAAATCAGAAATGTACTGCAATCCTCAGATACTTTACACCTGTCTATATGTTAAATGTTCAACCAGGAAATACTTCTTTTATTACTAAAAAAAGACGACATAGTGCCAACAATTCATGTTTTCTATTACAATTCCCAATCACTTACTAACAGGATACACATACAGTACACAAATACTGACAAACATGCATACATTCTCAACATAAGACTTCTATGGTGCTAAATGTTCAAACTGTAATTGAGATTTTTTTTTTTTTTTAAATGGAGGAACCGGTCACATTTCTAATTAGCTGCACAGCTGCAGTGCAGCAGAGATAAAGGAGTCCCTTCAAATTACCCTCAATCAGATGTTGGAATACAAAGGCTGTCTGATAAGGATTATTCCTATGACGTTTCAATGATGGCAGGCTGTGTGTAACGTGTATTTTGCAGTATGGTATGTGCTTATTAAAACTAATCTATGGACTTCCTGAGGACATGAGATGGGTGCCTCATTTGGCATATGGCACCCTGAAAAACATTCAGTGGGGAAGCACTTTACTTCCTCTCAAATAACCATGCTGAACCCACAGCTGACAGTTATGTAAAGTGTTAATTTTTTTTTTTTTATCCACAAATAAAGCATGGTGTCTGCCTTGAGCAAACTCTTTTGCGTCCCATGCAGTCTGAGAGAGATGAGCCCTGTTATCCAGATTGAGGTGAGAGAAGGGTTGGTCTCCTGCCTCCAGCACCATCTGCTCCAAAGGGCCACTTTTAGACATGCTGAACAGACAATACTGTTCTTGCAAACACAGACGGTGATTATCAGAGCCGTGACTTCATCGACAGGACAGAGGGACTATTAACTGTTTTAGAGAAAACTGACCCTGAACTCAGCTGGAATACTCTGCTGTACTATAACTCGCTCTACAGTCAATCTTGATCCATCAGTCTGATACCTGTAGATGTGTTTCACATCTGCCCTTCACCAGCAAAACCTAGAGTACCAAGAGTATAAGCAGTATATAATCAGTATATAGCATTTTAACATCCATCACAAATGTCAATGTGTAAAGCTGTTTCCATATTCCTACTGTAGTATTATTTCTTATTTATATTTTGGAGTTATTCACACCTCCTGTCTTTGGAGCTTCTTCTCACTTGTACATATTTTTGCTTTTCTTGTTTTTTTTTGGTTCTATTTTTGTTTTGTGTATATTTTGTTTGTGTTGTTTCTTGTTATGCACCGTGACATCACCTTGTACGTGAAAACTACTTGGCAATAAATTACTCTGATTCTGATGAGTGTTAGTCGACTGAGGACTTCTTTAGTCGAGGACAGCCCTAATGTCCACGGTGCTCCTAGCGGGCTACTTTTTGCCCCTGGCTGTCTGCTCAGTATCTCGTGGAAAGCCTTGTGTGTGTTGTTAGCGGATTGTGCAAGTACATTTGTTTTTGCTGCATCACCTGTGATGTTAACAGCTTGTTAAAAATCATTTGTAAGGAGAAACATCCATCCTTTTACCTAAAAACCCGAATAAGAAAAGGATGAAATGTGCGTCAGAGAGGAGCTTAAACCGTCTCATTGGACACAAAGAGACGTTATGGACAGAATACTGATCGTCTCTCTCTCTCCTTTGACCTTGCTCCGTCAGCCTGGCCAACATCCCCCTCAGTCCGGAGACGGCCCAGGACCAGGAGAGACGAATCCGCCGTGAGATTGCCAACAGCAACGAACGCCGGCGCATGCAGAGCATCAACGCAGGCTTCCAGTCCCTCAAAACACTCCTGCCACACACAGACGGAGAGAAACTCAGCAAGGTGCAGAAAACATGCAAACACTTTGTCACAGCCTACATCCTGACACACCGCTGTACAGCAGAAAACAAAAAAGTTACATCTCGGTTTTGTGAGAACGTTATTCGTCCATGCGCTGTTCTCGTAGTCACTTTTTTTTTTTTTTGGTGTGTCCCTGCCAGGCGGCCATCTTGCAGCAGACAGCAGACTACATCTTTGCCCTGGAGCAGGAGAAGACACAGCTGCTGGCACAGAACAACCAGCTCAAACGCTTCATCCAGGTAACAGCCCGTGCCATTGTTTTTCATCGTAATTATGTCCAGCCCATTTTATATACTGTAGGTCTTACATTTACCACTAAAGGCTCGTTTATGCTCCCTTTACGTACGGAAATAGACACGTCCATTTCAAACGATGTAACCGTCCCTGCCCACTAGGGCCGCACGATATGAGGAAAATATGCGATTGCGATATTACTTCACAGTATATCAGTTCTGCCTTTCTGCTGCTTTCAGTATTCTGCTAAAATACAACAAATTGCTTGTTGAATTAAAAAAAAGACATTTTATTAAATAAATTGAACACAAAAGGCACCATTTAAAAAAAAGAAAAGAATGATAGTTAAATTTTAAAGAGCAGTTTTCTACCGATATTCTCTTTCAACTA
The DNA here is from genome assembly GCA_028570985.1 of Heterobranchus longifilis. Classification (NCBI taxonomy): domain Eukaryota; kingdom Metazoa; phylum Chordata; class Actinopteri; order Siluriformes; family Clariidae; genus Heterobranchus; species Heterobranchus longifilis. The sequence continues at coordinate 13,907 of JAOVVB010037988.1, forward strand.
ACTCAAAAAATCCCTGAGTGTCTTTCACGATATGTTGTAGTCTTTCATGATGTGTTTATTGCGCAAGTTGATATTGTGCAGCCCTAATGCTGAATTAATTATTTCCAAAAAACTTCTGAGCACATCTCTGGTAAATGCAAGATTTAAAGTGTTGCTTTTGCATGATTCTTTGTGGAGAAACAGATTAAATCAACGAATCGATTAGTCAACAAAATCGTATGTGTTAGTCGTCTAAGGATGTCTTTAGTCGAGGACAGTCCTACAGGAAATGCAATGTGTATGTCAGTGAGCTCGACATTGACTGGCCGCTTCCGTTCATCAAAAAAGCATCTACAAAACAAGACAATGGTATGTTTTTGCCATTTTTTGACAATGGATCAGTTTGAAATATTGCATGGAGTTATGGAACAAGAAGGAGCAGAAACAGTGAGCTGCTAGATGAAGAGCTGCAGGCGACAGGCTGCACAGCGAGGTAACCAACTACTTTCACTTTCGCTGGTCGCAGACTCATGCTGTGTGCAGCATAAAATCTGATCACGGTTGCTCACAGAATGATGGAAAACGGCCAATTACTCTTCTTTATTAAAACAACAATAGTTTGTTTTTGCTGCAGTATTCGGGGACTTGTAGTATTAAACCACATTTGCTGTTACCACCAGTAAATAAGGTGTAATCTTAAAGGTTATATTGATAACATTTTTGTGTAGACAAATAATTAAAAAATAATAATACACCGACAGAGCTTTTAGAAAGGTGTTGCTTTTCCAAAATATCTTATCATAGTGATTTAATAATTTGAAAAATGTTGACAGGTCAAAAATTAATGTTTTGTTTACATCTGTGTGAGCTGTTTGACGTTTGGTTCTGGATTCTAACAAGGCTTGTGATGCCACATGATTCCTCTGTCGTCAGCCTTAGTTTGGAAAACCCGCAAGAAATGGCTGCGCTTGACGGTAATAATCTGTAACCCCACAAAATAATAGTTAATGATGCTCCTTGGTCTTGGAGGTAACGCTGGGTTAGGTTACTATTGTATCACGCACGCACGCACGCACGCACGCACGCACGCACGCACGCACGCACGCACACACACACGCAGTTAAGATAAATGTCAAAATTAAATATGAATAATTGAAATTTTATTTTATAAAGTTTATTTCGGCAGGCATTGATGAGAAGAAAAAAACCCAAATAAACAATAAATACTGTTTAATCCCTTCTTATGCTCTCGTGCTTTTGGTTTTGAAAAGGCTAAAAACAAAAGACACCCCCCCACACACACACACACACATGCACACACACACACACGCACACACACACACACACACTCTTTAAATGTGAGTATGCAGAGTATCTCTCTT
>JAOVVB010038009.1:0-22352 GCA_028570985.1 Heterobranchus longifilis
TTATTGACAGAGGTCTCCTCTTCTCCAAAACAAACAGACCTGGTGATTTAAAGCGGTAAAATCACTGAATAAAGTAGTGTCATGTTAAAAAGCACCGTTTCTCACCCACGGCTCAGCTTTACGGTGGAAGCTCTGTTACTAAAAGTGTGCTCACCTTTTTCACTGATGACTTAAGATCCAGACGTTCAGAAGGTTTTTTTTCCGGGAGCTGAATTATCCACACAGGTCTCCTCCTCTCCAAAACAAACGCACCCAGTGATCAAAACCAGAAAAAACACAGAATAAAGCAGTTTCATGTTAAAAACGGCATTTCTCCCACCATACTCAACATGGTAGTTGAGGGTCTGCGAGCTAAGCTGCTGCTAACGTTTGCTCAGTTTGTTTCTCTGATAACTTAAGATCCAGATGTTCAGGAAGTTTTTACCTGGAGCCGGATTATCCAAAGAGGTCTCCTCCTCTCCAAAACAAACAGACCCGGTGATCAACACCAGTAAAACACTGAATAAAGCAGTTTCATGTTAAAAAATCAGTGTTTTTCTGATGCAGTTCAGCACGTCAGCGGAGTTGCTGTAAGTTGGAGATTGTGTAAAAAGAGCTAGCTAATTAGCTGCTGCTGACGGTTACTCAGATTGTTTCTCTAAAAACTTAAGATCCAGACATCTGATGAAAAAGTCCTTCATACGGATAAAATATATACTTTAAAGTGACCATAATCTAAAAAGTGTATTGTAAAAATGTGGCTTGAACCCGAATAAAAAGTTAATTTATGACCCTTTTTTGTAGTCATAAATTAACTTCAAATACATTAGATTTCGGATCCTGGTAACACAAAGTCCATTAACATCTGTCTTACAAAGTGAGATTACATGAATCAGCATGCACACAGCTTACAGTCTGACTGTTATGAGAGATCCAGGTATCCAGGTATTTTTCAAGTTACAGGAACAGATAATATATGTTACTGGGAGCGAGTATCTGTAACATCCAGCTGCTGATAATCAGCCCACAGTTCAGTGTGTTGTTTGACCACCATTGCTGCACCCATCTGCTTGATTTGAATCTTTTTAAGCTTTTTTATGTGACATCTATCATAGTAACCTTTTTCTAAATCTGTATGAAATGTGTTTTATCAATTTGAAACCTTTTTTTCATCTTTGTGTTTTTCTGTGTGCAGGATAGGACTTCAGGGTGACATTGCTGACCTCAGAACCAAGAGCTTCCTCTACGTCCTCGATCTTCTGCCAAGGTCTTTAATCTCCACATTTAGCTTTTTATTGCCCTCAGGTCAAAAAATATAACATTATTGAAATCTCAAAGGCATCAGGTGTGTTCTCTTTGATATCTTTAGTTTGTGTCACTGAAGCCTCTCATCCTTTCTTGCATATGACGGTGTGTGTCCAGGCTGTGCAGGCTGCCCCGCTTCATCCTGCTGGAGAACGTCAAAGGCTTTGAGAGCTCCTCTGCCAGGTAACCATGGAGACAGCAAGGGTGCACCAAAAGGCCTGAAAGGTCACTATGTCAGTCGTACAGCAGGCAGAAATATTGGACATTTTATGTCTTTTATTCGATTGCCGCCTGCAGAAAAATGACAGAATCATTCGTCACAGAGATTTACAATTTGTGATCCCTTCTGTAATTATTGTGTTATTAAAAAGCTGACTGGTCATCTGTTAATGTCATGTTTAGGGATGTTAATTTTCATTTAATTTTTTTCTGACCGATGGCCGACCCTCGTTAACCCATCATTAAGTGACAAGCAGGCAACTGAGCCCCAGTTCACCCGTCCGGGCGGCTCAGACATGCGTTCCGCGTCTGCGGACGGCTGCGTTGGTACCGGTTGCGCAACCGCGATGTTGCATGCGGTGTCATACAGACACATGCAGCCACTTTCACAGTTGCGGGGTCCAAGCCTATCTCCACCTGCCTGGTATACTCTGTGTGACGACTGATTTATCCGATCTCCTTGTTAACAGATGGAAAAGTTGATCTTAAAGTATCTTAGGAACTTTGTTGATGCGCAATCATGTCCTCATGTCATTCTTCTCTTCTCCAGGGAACGTTTGGTGAAAACACTCGTGGAATGTGGATACACTTTCCAGGAGATCATGGTCTCACCCACAAGTGTAAGAAACACACACTGTATGACTCATTTCATGAAATACATCTGCACTGTAAGTTATAACTTAAATCACTGTTCTATTCATAAATCCAGGTTGGAATCCCAAATTCAAGACTGCGTTATTTCCTGATTGCGAAGATTTCAACAGAAGACTTCAGCAGTTCAAAGGTGAGGCCTGCTGACAGTAATCCTGCTGTCACGAAATGTATCAAATAAGCATTTTAGTGCTCGCTGTCAAACAAAGCTTTGAGACCCACGGGAACGCCAGCGCAACGGGCTGACATACTGTCTTTCAGAGTCTGTAGTGCAGTGGATTTTGAAGCGAGAGTAATGATATTGGTATCATATGAAACTAGATTTCACGTGGAACCACGTTGTGCTAGCTTGTAAGGAAAAGGGTTAAATAACACTCCAAAATTAGGCTACATTTTGACCTCTGACCTCAAGATATCTGAATGAAAATGGGTTCTATGGGTACCCACGAGTCTCGCCTTGTAATGCACTGTGGCAACTTATCCGATTTTTAAGCCACAATGCAGGTTCTTAACTGCGTTTCACCAGACCTCTGGGAACAGTTGATCTAGTAGAAGTTAATCATAATGGAACGTGATTGCAACCCACCTCTTGTCCTGGTTTTGAGATTTCTGTGCATATAAGGCTGTTGATAAAGTATGTAATCTTAGATTTTAGATGCCTTCCCACATCCTGCTGAGCAGCCCACAGTCCTGAGTCTTCCCAGCTCCGGGACCTGCCAGCCAGAGGAGGAGACGCAGGGCGGTCATGTCCTGTATAAACTGGAGACGACAGTGGACGCCCAGAGAAAGATGAGTCAGAACAACGATCTGTCTCTCAGGCAGATCCAACACTTCCTGGAACCACCGATGGAAGTAAACACAGAACACTACCTCCTTCCTCCTAAAACCCTGCTGCGCTACGCTCTGCTCCTGGACATCGTCCGGCCCACGTGCAGGAGGTCTGTCTGCTTTACCAAAGGGTGCGTACTCTTCATCCAACTGCCTCTGGCTTCACTTAATCTCACTAGTATTACAATTTAGATGCAAATTGGAGATCAAAACTCACTGACTGTGTGATGGGATAACTGTGCTCAAAATGTTGACCGTCAGCCATTTACTTAATGGCAATTAAATGTTTGAAATTAAATTTAACAAATAATAGATCATGTGTATTCACTTAAATTGAATAAATCATTAAAACCAATTGTAAATGACAAAAAAACTACACTTACATTATGTCCCTATCCTAATGTTTACACTAAGCTAGTATCCCAAAAGGCTGCAGAGCAGGGCTGCTCACAGGCAAAGGTCCAAAAAAGTGAAGGTCATGAAACTGAAAAAAAGTTATATTTGGTTGAAGTATATGGATCTGGCCAAAACGGCAACAATCAACAAAGAAATAGATTATTTTTCCAGTTGTCTTCTGGATCATCATCTTCTTTCTTGTTTATAGATTTCTTTACGTTGGCTCTCATTTGTCATCGGAAGTGTCTCGTATCCGGATTAATATTTGATTGTGTTAATGTGATTTATCCGTAGCTATGGGCGCTATGTGGAGGGGACCGGCTCAGTGCTGCAGAGCTGCATGGAAACAGAGGTAGGTTCTGATTTCAGTACAGAGGTGAATGTCTTAAGCATTGCTGCTTCTTGTTTTATGGTGTTTTAATGTGTTAAAAATAACACCTTTTTTAACAAAGTGCTTAGAAAGTCCCTGAAGTGTGCTGTTCTGCACAGCAACACAGAAGATTTGTGGAATACAGCTGTGATTAACACATCTTAACCACAGGGTTCACACAAGGTGCTTCAAGTGCTTGAATTTTGAGGGGAAAAAATAACACCTTTTTTAACAAAGTGCTTAGATAGTCCTTGAAATTCAAACAAACCATATAAAGCGGTCTTATATTTTCAAGTCAATATAATTAAATTGCTCAGAATCAGAAATGTCGCCACTTTTTCTTTTAGTTTTCCCTCTCTTTTCTTCCTCACCTTGATAAAACTGTTACTGAAAACTAAATGTGCCAAAATCCTGGAATTTAATTTTGTAATGTCTGTATGAACACTGTAACCCTTCCCACTGAGCGTCAGAACAATGACATGTTTTTATGTTAGTGTGCTGAAGGTTTTTGCTGTGTGTGCTCTGCAGATGGAGAGTGTGTTTCGAGGTCTGGACCAGTACTCTGAAGATGAGAAACTCCAGCGGCTGTTGAAACTGAAGCTCCGTTATTTTACCCCCAGAGAAGTAGCCAACCTCATGGGCTTCCCTCAGAGTTTCTGTAAGTCCAAAATCTGTTCACCCTGAAGGCTGAATCAAGGTCTGTCTGCTCTAGCCCCCTTATGTGCAACTGTGAATCTTTGAAAATGCTTGCAGCCACCCATGCTGAGGCATCCCCTGCTGTCAGGCCCAGAGACTGTAAAAAAACAGCAGCAGTGAAGTTACCTGTTGGTTTGTGGATAACCCTTTTGAAGAGTTTTGCATTTGGCCTTCACCATCTTGACTTTTTGGAGCCAGAATCAAAATAGAGCATGTCTATCAAAAAAAGTGCCGGGGGGAGGATCCCCCAGACCCCCCGACAGGTCCGGGCTAAGCCCCAAATCTCTGAGTTATTGGGAGTTTTGCTGACTGACCACTCAGCCTCGCTGGCTTCTAAATAACAGCAGAAAAACGTGAATGTCTGTAGTAATATCCTACATATTCGTGTCATGAGGAATACTTAATAAAAAATACTAATGTCACAAAAACGGCCAAAATACACAGCCACTGAAGACGCACCTTCAAGCAGGTAGCCCTGTTGTCATGGAAATGCAAATCTCTGCCGTGCTGAGTCGAGCCGAGCCAGCACGTGTGTATGGAGAAGGAGCTCTATTTATTACGTTTGATAAATGCCAACGGGCAACGGTGTTTATAAACCTCAGCTGGATGACTTATTGTCTTCATGTTATTTTCATGTGTTTTGCAGCCTTTCCGGAGCAGATCACGACCAAGCAGCAGTACAGAGTTCTAGGAAACAGCCTGAATGTTGTGGTGGTGTCCAGACTCCTGCAGCTGCTGGTCTCCTAGCACCTGGACCACTCTGAAGGACGAGACCATCAGATGTACCATTGTAAATTACCGATGTACCATTGTAAATTACCTACGTATCATTGTAAATTACCTGTGTACCATTGTAAATTATGTGACAGAGTGCTTCAAATAGTCTACTTTCTGTTTTTATAAGCATAATTATTGATATATTTTTTAATAATCAAAATAAAAGCCTAAAAACTAATTACCTTTTACCTGGCTGATCATTATGCATTTTCTCATGTTTATTCTTATGCAGTAGAGATAGCAATATTTTCCCACTCTGTCATCTTAAGTCATTTGAATGTAATACCAAGAGTTGTCCACCAGATGTTCCCATTTGTCTGTATCTGTTCATGCTTCTCAGTGGTTCTGTGTTTAAGAAGCTTTGTTTCCATCAGACAGCAGGATTACTGTTTATCAGCAGGAGGGGAACCCACCACCTAATCAACCTAATCAATACCATCAATCCAATTTGGAGTGTGTTTGTTTTTGTTGAAATCTGATTAGCTCCGTCATTATCATTGTGAAGAGTTTCCATCTGTCTGAAGTTTTTGTGGTAAAAGCAATTAGCGAAAATGGCGAAAAGAAATAACAGGAGATGGAAAAGTAATGGTTGGTGCGGAAAAATTACAAGCAAAAAAATGCACCAAATAGACTGATCCTTTCCGTGGTGGAAGGACCAAGGTTGCTGTAGCCAATGTTAGACATTTTGTTTTTGCTCTATTTTTATGGGCCTGCATTGTAGTTTTTGATTATATATTGAAAAACATTGAATATCTGAGTGTGTACGTGTGTGTGAGCATTTGCAACTATCTTACCACCCGATCAACTGTTTTGGTACAGAAGTTAGCAGTGCAACTTAATTTAATTAGCAGAAAAACATGTAGTCAACTTAGGAAATTAGAGAAAAAACAAAAACAGAAGGAAACAAAATGAAACAAAATCGATTTTAGTGGTAGGCATAAGCAGTGACCTCAAAATGACCTGTAGCCTTTTCATTCATTCTGATCTGAACTGCTGTACTCAGCAGTTTTCAGCAGGTTTCCATGTCACAAAGTTGAAATTGGAAAGAGCACCAGGAAAGACAGAAGAAGAACTGTGGTCCTCGGTGGTTCCGGTGCAACAATAGAAACACTGGTATTAGAAATAAGAAGCAGTGGCTCTTGCATGTGTAGTGGTAGAAGGAGAGCACCCCTCCCCCCTTTACACACAAACACACACACAAATCAACGTGCATGAAAATGTGTATGATCTGCCACCAGCCTTTATGGCACCACACTAAATCAATTTAAATGTCATCCATCACATCCTCCAACAGGAGGGACGCACTTCTCTCCCATCCTCCTGAACATCAGAACACATGACAGTCAACACATTCGCACACGTAATCTCTGACCTGTAGTGCTGATTAAAGAACACACTGTGACCCAGCGAAGGTTTACAGCGTGTGCTCTGTCACATCACATCTGTCTGCAGCTGCACACAGAGCAGTCAGGCGTAAAAGGCCATCACCACACACCGCTGATCAATAATAATTCATCATTCAGTCATTTACAGTAGCGCACATCTGCAATGACAGAGAAGTGCCTCCTACCCAGAATGCATTGGGCATTCACAGGACAAATACAAGGCCTTTCCTATTTTGTACATCCTCGATTCCTCTCCTTGCATCTTAGTCTCGAGTGGAGGATGGCGAAGGCATGACCCGCGCTATCCTGCCTTTGATCCGCCTTACTCTATTTCTGATAGTAGTACTCGTGTCGAGCGTCATGCCTCTTGCTAGAATGTAGTTGCAGAACATCCGTCCAGCACAACGCACCAGGCACGAAACTCAGACCAAACTGTCAAACTCGGCAGTGCTGATCAAATATGAATCAAGATTCTGTTACTGTATTATCAATTTCTTGCCTGCAATGTTTTCAGAAACACATTTTAGTGTACTGTTTAGCAGTAATTTGAGAAAGTTTGCGACCAGGTCACCATTTTTTTTCCATTTCAGAACAGACCAGGCACCATCAGCCTGCATGTGCCTCTCAGCGCGTCGCTCTGATTGGTTGTAGGTCACGTTTCGTTGCTCTGATTGGTTTGTAGCTGGATCGTTCACATTTGTGAATTCGTCTGGCGATGCCAGGCTAGGTAAATAGCTGTGTGTGTTGTGAAAGGTCAAATGTGTTTCATTCATCACTGGTGTGAGCTGCTGTGTGTGCAGTGATGTGTGTAAGCGTAGTTCAGTGTGTGAGAAGGACAGTACTGTCACATCACAGCGTGATCACAGTGACATGCTCAGACAGTCCTACAGAACTGTGACACTACCATTCATGCAGAGTTCCAGCTCAGCTGACAACACGTGTTGGTTGATGCAGCTCCAGTCAAACGAAAGCCTTTCACAGTCCACTGACGTGACCCTGATAACCAAAAGGAATCCTGACTAAACTATTTCTCAGCTCCCGTGAATGAGACAGCGAGATCTGTGCCTCGACAGTCGGTGAGCTCTGCAGGCAGTTCCGCCTCACGGCTAGGTGTTTGCTCTGATGTGTAGCCTGTTTTCAGCTGTGAGACAGGTGTGTCCCTTTCCAAATCATGTCCAATCAATTGAATTTACCACAGGTGGTGCTATAACAATTAACTTCACGCTTTGGCCTGTAATGTTTGAACAGTAAGTCTCAGAAACAGGTTTTCCTGGATTCTGTGTGTGCAGACGAATCCATCTATAAGCATAAAGAGCTACGTGATGTCACACCACAGTGCGCCGTGGTGGCTGATGGGAGTGCGGGGCTGTGGTGCACGGCCACTAGCGGCCGGTAACCAGACTGTGCTTTGTTATTGAGTTGATATACTTCTACAGTAGTCATGAGAGGAAGGACTAGTAGTGTTGTCTTCTGTGGCCTCACAAGATGGCAGACTCGTTCCCATAATGCACTGCGCCATGACGCCGGTTGCCAAGCTGTGTAAGCAATTATTATAAGTCATGCCCATTTGTGTCTAGCTCGGTTTTCCAAGTCTGTTTTTTCGCTCCTCCTCCCACAAATTTTGAGCAATCATGACCAAATTTGGTACATCTGGAACATTACATTCCACATAGTTTTGCTATAGCTGGCCCTCAAATTTTGCTCAAATATTGCAAAAACTGTCATATCTCCTGAACGCTTTGTTCCAAGGGACTGCAGTGCCGAGTATGAAGTCGATCGGATGAGCGGTTGTCGAGAACGCTTGAGAAATGCAAGGAGCCCCCCCCCCCGACAACGCTACAAGCAGCAATACTGGGAGCCAAGCAACTGGTCCATCCCCAATGGGCATGCACTCCGAACCAGCACTGCATATTTCCCACCTCTCTGATCTGCTTCCCATACAATTAGTCTTTGCTGGAGGTCAAACACACCTTTTGAAGATTATGGAAACTCATAGAAATGTTAGCTTTTTTGAAATGCTGCCAGGATTTGAAGGTATTCTCCCACAGTTCTGAGCACTGGATGTTGGGATGTCACTGTTGGTGGAAGACCAGTGAAGCATGCAGAGCCAAACCTCTGAATATTCACTATGTTCTCTGAAGTCCTGTAGGCATGCCCTGAAAAATGAGGATGTCAAAGATGGAACACGTGGTTCACATTGTGCGTGCGTGCGTGCGTGTTTAAGCTCAGCATATTCCCCATACTTAAAGGATGACCCCTTTATGGACAACATGACTGAATGAAGTGGATGTAGGAATGACTGAATGAATATATGAATGAATGATGGGGTTGCTTGCGGATGGATGGATGGAGCTGTGCTTTAAATAATTCCTGCGTGATGTGTTGTGCTGAACAAGCATTCAACAATCATTCATGCATCACACAACTCAAACTCGATGAAGACCCTGTGCATTCATTTGCATTGTTTTTAGGGCAACCTACTTTTAAAATAAACATGAGTCAAAAATAATTCTACACTTGCGGTCCCTACAGGCTGCGTCACACCCAACAATACCTCGTCTGACTCACCGGATGTAGGCTGTATAATGTCTGCCAATGGCTGCATATTTCATGCGTATTTCACCTTCCCGTCTACTTTGCAAGGGCACCGTCGCATCATTGTGATTGGTTTAAACTTTAAAGAAATACAAACAAGCCAGTTTTTCCCCCTACAGCAGAATGATAATGGGTGCAGCCGGCCAGACCTTTAAGTATGTTGAATATCAGTGTCATGCAACACATTTCAAGTTTGTCGCATGTCATTCGCAACTCGTCACATACTGACGCTTTTAGGAGACTTTGATGTCACTTTTTTATGCACCAAACTATGATGTTTCACTACGTTCGCAAGTTTGTGAATTCAAACAAAACGTGAACTACATGAGTAAGTTTAGGAAAAACATTGTGGTTTTGGGTTTGAATTATCTTACGTACGTAAATTACATAAGTGACGTAATCATTGTAAATAAGGGAGAAGTTAACATAATTCATGGACATCGGACCCATCCACCACCCCTCCGGTCCGCCTTTATACTATGTCTCCTCACTTCTGGAACATTTGCTCTGAGCGTCAGGAATATTGATGTCGAGGGGTTAACAGTTGAAAGCCCGGTGCCAATACATAAAATGATGCGCAAAAAGCAAAAAAAAAAAAGCATTGTGGTACCACGCAGAATAACTTAACAAATTGCTGTGTTATTCATGAGACCATGCAGGCTGAACTGTGAGGTTCTCTGGTGTCTTCAGTGCTTCTCTTTCTCCCTCTTTGCAGTCAGAGAAAGTAGGACAAGGCCAGCAGCTGTACTGTAAAACCCACAGGAGAGGAAGCGAAGCACAGCTCCTCTCCATTCATTCTTAATATGACCTGCGCACAATCTGATTATTCTGAAACACTGTTTTCTTTTGATTCTTACAATGCCATTATGATGATTACCAACTGGAGCTGATCGTTTGGTTTTTGCCACTACAACATCAATAAAGTTAAAGGGGGGTGGGGTGGTGGTTTTTCAAGCTTAAGCTCGAGTTACATGAAAGAACTCCGTTCCACCCCTCCGTGCTATTTAAAGGCAGCGATTGTATATTTTCTGCAACAATTATCCCTGTTTGGTCGGTGCAAGCCAGAATCATCACATCTCTGTGTGCTTCCAGCTCAAGGCACAGAGCTTTCGGTTTTTCATTTTGGAGACAATATACACTGAGACAGGGACCCTGTTGCTATAGCAACCTTGAGGAAGAAAGATGGAGATGGCTACAAAGGAGGAGAAGTAGGGCTTATTAAAATATAGCATGCAAAGGGAATGAATGAATGAGAGAGAATATTTGTTTCCAGGCTCTATATCATCTGTCGGCTCACACTTCTGTCTGATTCTGTGACACTTTTGATCAAACCGTGTCAAGGTCTGCAGAGTAAAAACAACACCGCTCATTTGCTTGAGTGCTTTTAAGGACAACAAAGACGTACAGAGCTGGACTGGACTGTGACTGTAAGCAGGGTCAGACAACTTCTCTCTGCTCTGCTCTCAAAGGCCACACTTCAGTTTTGCTATGAGCCCACATCAGAGGGATAGCCATATAAATAGCATGCAGACTACCTGCCACACGCACGCACGCACGCACGCACGCACACTTTTACAGAATGCTTTCTCCCATCTCTGCTCTGTGTCAGTTTTAATCAGGCACATTTGTTGGACCCCGAGGCCTTGTGGGCAACATCAGTGTTGCATCTCAATACCCTCTGAGTTTTTCTCAGCGTCTCTCCCTCGGACAGGGGTGTCCAAACCTTTTTGAAAAGGGGGCCAGATTAGATAATTTGAAAATACCTGGGGGCCAGCTGCTTCTCACATCATATGGGTTATTAAAAAAAAAAGAAAAGAAATCACATACAATTGTATTTTTAGTGCCATACTAATACATGTACGTGCACCCAAACAAGGTCAGCATTTTTGTTTATTTTGTATTTTTTATTTCTTTATCCAGCTGCTGTTGTTTCTATATGCAGAGAGCTCTGTACGGACACATGTAACTGGGGTTACATCCTACTCTGTATGCACTGTTAGCTGGTTTGCCAAGGAGAAGAGGAAAAAGAAGAAGAAAAACAAGACGATCGTAACAAAATGGACACTTGTTTTGAATAGAGATTGTTTGATTGCTGTTACCCACATTTATATAATTCCTCTTTTAAAGGAATACAAAGACCACCAACTGGAATAGAGTGTATAGTGTAGATCGACACGGACCCTGATAAGTATGAATAAAACTGTGTGTACATGAACGTGGATGCACAATCCGGCAAGTATGATGGGGCCTTAAGTCTCCTGATGTCTCTTCACTTTGAAGTCTTTCATAACAGTGATGGTTTCTTGGTAAATGAAACAAAGGCAACTGTTTTGGCTTTCAGTGAAAGCTGATTCTGTAACCATTCATTTGCTTGTTTACCATGTTCATTAAAACACATAATTCCTACTTGGTGCATGTCTATAAACTGTTGATAGTCCTGCCATCATTAACCAATATTGTGTAGCGGGCAACATATATTGTATCTCGAGAGACAAGCTGCGGTTGGCCCCCCGGACCGGACTTTGGACATACCTGCCCTAGGATTTCTGTCCATGCCTTTTTCTGTACAGGTAGTTATCAACCAAACAAATATTGCATGAATTGGAGGCATCATTTTATTTTCGATATGAGTGCTGTAAACTAGAAGTCTTCACGGGTCCACCCGAACCCTGTAGGACCCGAGACCCGTACGGATTTTGATCCACCGTTTATACAGTCGGGTCCCTGCAACAAAACTGTAAACTGCTGATTCTATACGAGTCTAATGAGTGGATTAGCAATGCTGTTTCAATTAGCAAGAGAGGAGTAACAGAAAAACTGGATTTTACTAACTTTCTTGGCATGGAGGACGGCTTATAGACGGTTCTCATTCCCATCTCGTGAAATTCCAACGCTTTGTCACGGCCCTCGGCGTCTAAACTGCGACCGCGAGTGTCATATGTAGATGCAACCGTGAGCATCATGTGTAGACCCGGTGCGTTCAGTAGTGACGCCAAGGGGTCCTGACAAAGCGTCTTTGGAACGAGAACGGGTTGCAATATGCGTCACGGCCAGGCACAGGGGGAGAAGGCTACCAAGGTTACATTAGGCAAGCTAAAGTTTTGTTTTGATAACTTGTATCTGAGTAAAAATGCCAAAGGCAAGGACTGCTTCTTGCAGTATGTTCCGGTAAGCGAGACCCTGAAAGCGCTTTTGAGCCATGAGTCAGTCAAAGCAGAGCACACTGAAGCAAAGGCGCACAGATCAGACGATCCACATTTGCTGGAGGATGTAAGGGAAGGCAGGAATTTTAAAGACAAGGATATTTTTCAGCAGTGTATGTCCTCAGTGTCTATTATCTTGTCCCAGGATGCCTTTGAAGTGGTAAATCCCCTTGGCTCAGGGAGAAAAAAAAGCACAAGCAACTTGCTGTTTACATGTCCCTGTGAGAAATCTCACCGCAGAATAGGTCCACTATAGACCCAACAGAGCGTGTTAGGAGGAAGACTCAAAGTTTTTTGGTCCTCTTGTAAGACATTTGAGGGATGTTGAAGAGGCAGGGGTTGAGCTGGACCAGTGGTCAAATAATACAAGGGGCAGTGCATGCAATAGTTGGGGGATAATCTTGGGTCTCACACAATTGGTGACTTCACAGAGAACTTCAGAAAAAATGTTTCTGTCGCTATAGGTCACAGAGTTGCTTTTGGAAATGCTTCGACAGAATTAGGCCTCCCACACACAAAACAAGGTTACAAGAACTCTGTCAATGAGCTTTCCATGAACACTCCACATGTTGGTGGTATACAGTTTGACTGTGTTTCATGTATGGGACCCAGGACTCCTGCCAGGCTTGGGACACAACATTTTTGTATGTATCTGTACATCATGCAGCTTGTCACTGTGGGGAATTAAAGTCAGTTAAACAGGAACATCTACCTTTAAGTATGCTGGGACTGATAAACCACATTAAGTGCGGGCGGACAGTGATTTCTGGGGGGTAATGCAGCTCAAAACTAGTGTTTGCTCCGGTTACTCCCACTGCTTATAGGTGATCGCATTAAAACTCCACTGGAGGATGAGATGTGGCAGTTCTGCCTGCAGCTACGAGACATACGTACATACTTAACCAGGTAGCATATTCACGGGGACTCATTGAGCAGTGTGTTGACTCCAGAGTCTCACTGTTTCCATCCACACGACTGAAACCAAAGCACCATTTCCTTCTGCAATATCCAGAACTCATGCTTCATTGTTGTGAAAATAAACAATATATTTTCTGTTGCTCGATTATTATTATATATTTATTTCCTGCATATGCACATAATGTGCAGACACAGATAAGGCCTACTTTTTCCACACTTGCCATTTGACACCTTTCACTTCATTATATACTTTCTGTTTACTTAATATTATAATATCTATCTAGATTGATCATAATAAACACAAACATGTACTCTACCACTGTACCTTGACTTACCTACAATCACTGTAACATTACCAATATTCTTTTTTTCTTCTTCTTCTCAATCACTCCTCCGTATCATTATCTGTTGCTATCTTGAGTTGTTGTCATTGACTGCAGTTTTTCATTTATATAAGATATAGCTATTTTTTAAACTTTTTTAAAATGAATTTTTCCAATGGGGCCTTATTCTTATTATTTATTCAGAGCCTAATGGTACTATGCCCCATAGCACTTATACAGGGGGAAAACAAGGGTTATGATGATTTACTTCTGCTTAGCTTAAATTATGCCAACATTTTTTTTACACTGACAGGCTGAGTACTGCGCAGCTATTTTCCATTGCAGTTTGCAGGTCACCACCTTTAAGTGAGTCCATTGAGCACAGACACTTTGCATATATCACAGAGAACAAATTGAGGCGTAACCTTTAGCTGCTGACAGCTGGGAGTGGCGCTGCTGTGAAGAACGCTGCCTATGATCACTTGTGTCATATTACAGCAGGTCATCCTGAGTCAGTGGCTGTGTGACTCATCACTGAGATGACCAATCAGTGTGAGTCATGGCGCCTGGTCCAGCCATTTAATACGGCTAAAAGGTCACTGAACAAACCACTGTGACAAATGTATAAGGCATTAGTAATAACACATAAATGTGGTATTTTATACGTGTAGTGTTTTTACATAAATAGCTGTAACTAAATTAATAAAGTTACCAAACTGAGGAGCAGTTTCTCCAAAACTTCAGGATGTCAAGGGCTACATTCGATTATCTCTGTTGCTGCCTCACGACAAGGTTGTCACGGCAGGACTCGAAATGTAGGCAGGCTATCCCCGTTAGAAAGCGTCTGGCAGTGGGGCTGGTGACTGGGGCAGCGTACAGCATCATGTCGAATCTTTTCGGCATTGCGACATCGTCCGTGTGCTCCATAGTACACAATGTATGCAAGGCTTTGCGGTTTGGCCTGAAGCCAGAATTGATGGCTGCCCTAAGGACACAAACTCTGCAGTCATCCACAGATTCAAGTCAACATAACACCACAGACTCTGGAAGCACACTGGCTGTTTTTAGTCCATTTTTATTAGTTTTAGCTTATTTATAATGATAGTGAATTTTATGATGCACTTTATATGGTTTTAGTGATTTTGCGTTGCTATTGATGCATTTTATACAATGACATTGTTTTAGCTGTGACGCATATTATCGAGTGATGCACTTCATGTTGAGCTGCTGCAGGTCGAGGGGGCAAGACCTAACATTTTTGCTCTTTTTTGTATGTTATATGATTGAGGTGCAACAATAAACTGAATCTGAATCTGAAGTCCAATGGGGATTCCTGCAGTGTCCCGGCCCATTAGATGGGTCCCACATTCCCGTCACTGGACGGACCACAGGGTGCAGGGAGTTGTTGACAACAGGTACTGCAAGAACAGCTTCATGTTCCTGTACAAGTCTACACGGGTCCGTGAAAAGGTTTCAGATTTAATTGACCATGATATAAAATTGTCTCTTTTTGCAAAAGGTTTCATAGTTCAACAAATTATATTTTAAATTTTATTTAATATTTTAAATAGATTACAATCTCATCTAAAAATATATATAACACTTAGAATCTGCAAATATGTTTAATACAAGGAAATGGATGGTAAAAGGCAAGGCAAGGCAAGGCAAATTTATTTGTATAGCACCATTCATACACAAGGCAATTCAAAGTGCTTTACAGAACAGAGAAATACATTGCAGGCAAAGGCATTAAAATTTAAAAACATTGGAAAAGCATAGAAGACAATAGAATAGGAACAATAAAAGTGCAATTTAAGAGCAATAATAAGCTAGGTTTTAAATTTATGACATGTCTCTTTTTAATAAAGATCTAAATACATTATTGTTAATTATTGTAATGTTACAAGGTTGAAGCCGTACAGAACATGTCCTCTTTTCCCCAATCACAGCAGAAATACATCTCTACAGACCTAATGTAGGACACAGTGTAATGCACCTTTAAATAATTTGTCAGGCTCTTCATCCTTTTGAATGACACAACTTTAGCATTTCCAGTGTGTATTTTTAAATTATAGATTACAGCTATTTGAATTATTCACTGTTAACTTGACATGACTGTATGGTTTGAGAGCAGTCCGTTAAACTTCTCAGAATGGTAATGCTTTAGTTTTATTTCTTTTTAAATGTATGTAACTCTTCGTAAACCCAGATATGCCTTTGTGTAATCTTTTAACACAAAGTCGTTTTAGCTTGGGCTTGGACACTACAAATGTTTATAGTGGACTTTAAAAAAAGTAGGTATTTACTAGGCAGGCCGTCCATGGTTTGTAGAGCTTTTAAGGCACACCAAGTCTGTATTTTTCAGCCGAAATTGTCACACGTTGTGTCAATCGACTGACTCTGAAACTTTCGCCATTAAAGTTTTCGGAGCAGGTTCGGTTTTCTGCGTTTTTTCACATCTGTCAAAAGGAAAGGAGAGGTGGAAACATCACCATCCAAAATGTAAATGCATGATAAATAAACGGCAGCGGATTTTCTCCAGCACTCTTAACTACACTTGCAGGTTCACTGTGTCTCAAACTAGACCACTAACGTCTTGAAATAGAAACACTTGGAAACACAGCAGCTCTTATTTCCTTACTTCGTATTGCAAATTATATACAAATATAATAATAATAATAATAAAATGCATCAAACTCAATGTGCAAAGTTTCTGTGCATACTTTTTTTTTCAGATGATGGATTAAAAAAACGCATGAAAAATATGGACTTAGTGTGCAAAGACCTCAATTGGCGAGAGCTACAACCAATCAGAGCAACATGCATGCAAGATGGAGCGGTGCTTGGACAAGCAGGAAAAAATGGCGGCCTGGTCACAAACTTTCTCAAATTCCAGCTAAACTGTACACTAAAATGTATTTCTGAAAACATTTTAGGTGAGACATATGCAATACAGTAACAGAATCTTCATTCATATTTTAATACCACTGCCTAGTTTGACCATTTGGTCTGAGTTTCACAAGGTGCTGAAAGTCGCCAGTTAACCAACACTCTTTAATCCGTAACGTTTTTTGGCTCGACTGTATTGAACATGGCAGTCTGGGCACAATCTTTCTCATTTTACAGCTCAACGGAACACTAAAATACATTTCTGAAAACATTTGAAGCGAGAAATAGGCAATGTAGTAACAGAATATTGATTCATATTTGATCAGCCTTACCTTAAGTTTGACAGTTTGGTCAGAGTTTTGTGAGCGTTGCTGGACGGACGTACCACATTAGCGTCCGGCATATTGCTTGCTTTCAAAAAATGCCTCAAGGTGCTCTTCTGTCAATCATCGTCTTAAACCCGCCCCAGATGAGATCAACGGTTGTGATTGGATCCACAAGTTTCTAATCGACTGGAAATCTGTTTGAATGACACGCAAGAGTAAATGAAACAGCAGTAGATAGGCCTGGTTCCCAGGCTACCATTTTCCAACTTGGGCAAATTGTTCTCATTGTGCTTCTTACTTGGTTTGTTGATGCAGTTGGTGACTCCGTGCG
This sequence comes from Heterobranchus longifilis, assembly GCA_028570985.1. Lineage (NCBI taxonomy): Eukaryota > Metazoa > Chordata > Actinopteri > Siluriformes > Clariidae > Heterobranchus > Heterobranchus longifilis. Next base: position 17,192 of record JAOVVB010038009.1, read on the forward strand.
TTTCATAGGAGACTCTTGTCTGTCAACACCCTCCCATAGAGGGTGTTGACAGAGTGTCAGCGTACAATAAAATGTAACATTCCAAGCTGTTTTCCTAAACAAACATGCAGGAAAACACATTATTCAGTTCATTCATGTTTAATAATTAATGTTCTCTTGAAATAGTCTCAGTTCATATTTATGAACAGCCCCAAATGTCCTGGGTCCCTGTGCAGCGAGTAGCTGATGCCTGGTGGCTTTTCTAAAAATGGAAGCGCAGTCAGTCCTGTTCCATCACACTCGGCTCATTGGACAGAGAGGAAAAGGAGACTCGGGTGTCGGGTTGTGGAGAAACATTAGCTGTGAAGGGCAGGCCATTGATCCACAGTAGGGCCCTGTCAAAGAAGGACTTGGCTTGTCTCGATACAAAAGTCAATTATTAGTCATCGTGGCTTGATTAGTTCATACATACGTTTGATTTGATTTCTAAACTAGAATTACCACCTTGCGGTCGTATGCCTCCGCTAACCAGTGAAGTTGCAGTTTACATCCATGTCTGTCCCGACTCATATAGTATTTGTAGTGCAGACTTTGATGGAATTTAATAAAAGGTAGTAAAGTGAAAATGTGGAAGCCTCACACACATGTCAAACCCGGCAACACAGACGATCTAAACAATCAGCAAAGTTTCAAGATTAGTGTCACCAATTCAGTATCCAACCAAATGTCTCCCCTTCTGTTCCTGAGTTATGGTGCAAAAATAATGGACAGAAAAGTGTTTTTGCAGAACATTATGATCTCACAATGAAGTTGACCTTTGACCTTTCAGGTATAAAATGTCATAAATTCATAATTTTATCCTATTAGACATTTGTGTGAAATGTCATGATAAGCGTAGGAATTCTATAGTTATGGCCAAAAAATGTGGGAAAAATAGAGATATTCATCAAAAAACATAAGACCTGATAGTGAACACACTGAACTATTCGGGGCCAAAAGGGCGTAAGTGCACTTAAGTCCTTTTCACCCTGAGAAATATATAAGGGCTAAAGCCTGTGGATAGCACTTGTATGTGGACACCACATGTAAGTGCTAGGTTAACCATGAGTAGAAGAAAGCTTTTTAATGTTTTTAATAAGTGATACTAAGTTTAAAGATTAAAACTAGCACTGCCGGAGAAACAACAGAACTGTAAAATCCTCCTGCTCCCCTGAAGTCACTGGTGTGGCAAAATTTGTCTTTCCTGTGAATTATAGTATGTAAACAAACAACAAAGCATGTGCGGGCACTGATGGGACTTAATGGTGCGTTCAGGTACCCCTCGTTATCTCATGGTGCGTTCCGGTAAACTTGTGACCTCAAACTGTTGTTGTAAAGTACCCTTCTGCCATCAGTTTTTTCCTAATTCACTAGTGAAATAAGTTATTGTTATTACATTTTAAATAAATTACTTAAATTTGACCACATGGCCTTAATGTGGTACTGTACATTAATATAGCATTTATATCACACTCATATCATGCATCTTTTTAAATAATTATTTCAGGCATTCTTTTGGCACTGGTATAGAAAAAACCCAAACAGTATCCAACCTTAGCTCATCAGTACTCTATCGGCAAGTACCCAAATGTAAGTACTTGTACTTGGTCTGACAGTGGTAGCAGTGCCTCCCTACACTCAACTCTTCCATTTAGGTCATTTTTATCACCTAGTATTTAACCAAATAATGATAATTACACACAGCAATGCTAAGACACCGTGGTCACCATGGTGACGGCGGCACATGCAGATGCAGCAGCCAGTACCTCCCATAAACAAAATTGTTTAGTTTTTTCTTGTGTAGCATAAAAGGTCAACAACTTGCATTTCGTTGTACAACCCTGTGTTGACAAATGAAAAACATTTCCACAGAGACAAAGTTACAGACAGCACGGTGGCGGCAGAGGAGGAAAAAAAAAGACTGGATTTTCTGGAAAGAGGAAAAACAAAATGTGTGAAATTAAGCTTTCATCTTAAAGGACACATCTAGGGCAAAAATGGAGTAGACAGCTCTGAAGTTTACTCATTAACGCATACAGCACAGTAGGCTGTACGCACAGATTAATCCAGTGAGGTCGGAGATAAATAATGAAATAAATAAATAATGACAAGGAGTTTAACCTGCAATGAAACTCACCCACTCTTCTGAGCTGATGAGCCACAAAAAAACACGACTGTAATGACGTGGAGATTTGATGATGATCTGAGACTTCCTCATCCTGCAACATGATGAAAGAGTGATTCCATCTTAGATCTGCATAATCTAATGTAGGAGGATTTAATCCTCAAGATTTCATGAAGTTAAACCCCATTTTGTCATGAAGAGTGAAACAGGTGGAGCCAAATGCAGGAGACTGCAGACAACAGACAACTCTTTAATAAGGCAAGGCAAAACTGGTCTCAACCACAGACTGTAAAAAATAATGGACGTAGTGATTTCCCCCACTGGACTAGCGTTTTGAAGTCTCGGGTTTAATGGACGTTTTAATGGAGATGCGCTGAAGAGGGAAATTTTGCAGATTTTCAACTGACCAACACTTGTTTTGTTATGCTGCAGCCCTGTGACAGGCCTTAACTTATTAGAGTAGTAAACTTTTAATGACTGTTAAATGGTTGTGCCAATATGTGTGATACATTGCAGGCAAAAGATAGAGGGGTTAAAGTGTTCGAAGAAAGAGAGGAAGAAGCTCCAAGACAAAGTGAAAGAACTACAAGAGGCCTTAGCAGCTGAAAAGGAGAAGAAGAGCAATATAAAAAAGGTTCCAACGGGTGCTGACGAGGTCAGGGTCTCCAGCAACAAAAGCGAGATATACACATCAAGAAACACTTGTGCAGTGCAAGGAAATCCCTGTACCATGACACATTGATTGGACAGCAGCATATTCAACAAGCAGGTAAAAGAAGACTGATCAGTAACCTGGTGACAGGGAAGATTGTGGAAAACAAATACATGCTTCAGAAATATGCTCAAAGTACCCTTGGCTTCACTCGAAGGTAATGGAAGTCAGTAGGAGTACCTCCTTCTCAAGAAATTAATGTGTCTACATGGAAGAGGAATTCAAAAACAATGTAAGAGCATTTTACATGAGAGACAACGTGAGCCGCGTGACAACGGGGAAAAAGCAGACGTAACACAAGCCAAGGTTAGGATGCAGCAGAGATTCCCTGTGGACAACCTGAATAACCTGCACAAGAAACACTTGGCAGAGAATCCAAGAAAATCTGTTTCCAATTCTTTGTTTTGCAGGCCCTACTGGGTTGTGTGCTTTCTGATAGAGAAACATGCTTGTGCAAATTGCATGAGAACTTAAGCTTTGTAGTTCAAAAGCTTTGCAACACAAAGTTGCTCAGCATCCCCAATAAATTATTTTTTGTTACTTCCACCCCTCATTAGGTTTAGGGCTTCATGCCTTTATTGCTAATGGATTTTCCTCTTGGAAGAACATTCAGGCCCAGATCAGATGACATGCATTGGTGGCATATAGGTAAACTTCAGAAAGGTGAATTCTGGAAAATTGGACTCAACAGACAAACTCATAATAGATGCCAACAGGGCCAGAGGTTTCTTACAGACGTAGTACGTGACATACTAGCATCGTTATGTTGGTTAACTTAAAATAAGTCAACATTCACTTGTTTGACCCATCCATTAGGCAGTCTTTGTCACTTTTTATACTACGTTACATAACTTCCTCCTTTGTTCGTGTCATAATTACTACAGCCACTAGAGGTAGCTAACAACAAATGTAAATATGGATCATAATATGCTGCTTGCACAGGCAATCTATATGGCCCTTAAGTCAATTGTTAACTTATTCACATTTCACTTGGTTTTTTTTTCAATTGCAAGTTTAGTTTTGGTAATGGACTTGAGGTTTGGTGACTCAATTACATGTCAATTTGCAGATGTTGCAGTGTGATAATAAGCAAGGCTACTTAAGTAAACTGCTGTGGGTTTTATTGCTGTGAGTAAAACAAACTGTGAATCTGAAATCACAACAGCCACATGGATGAGAGGACATACATTGGTTGGTTTCAATAACAAACATTTATTCCAATCATTTGGACAATGCACAATTTGTCATCTACCCTGATCAACGTGCTCTGAATACTCAGTGTGATTGCTACGTTCAACTGTCTTTAAGCAATCAATACTTTGTGACCGTTACACAAAAACGTAACTATTGAGCCTTTTTTTTTCTTTTTGAACTCAACTGATGGTAAATCCATTTTACAGTTTTTTTTTTCTTGCTGCATAGAATTCATACAGCTGATCACAGTATCAGAAAACATTAATTATTCATCCAGGGACAACACAAGAGGCTACACATGCAGAGAGCATCCATTCACAGTTCTACTTATTGGATCTACATTTCTACCCACATGTCACATTACACTCTTTGATTTCACAGGCCTTTGGGAGACACTCTAAATCAGACAAATTGTTTAAAACAATGCCATAGAAATATTCACGTCATATATTTTTTTTCTTTATATCCAATCTATATATTATATATGTTACTCTGGGGGGGGATTTATGTTATTTCTATTTGTCATCCTAAAGGGAGTGTGGACAATGTTAAGGCCTTGATCTAAAGAATGTAACTTGTTTTTTTGCACCCTCACATCATATAAGATCAACGTTATAAAGATGGCCATGATCAGGTGATGTCATACAGGCTGGTTTCACATATACAGTATCATGTACTGTAAGTATAGAGTAAAAATGGCAGTCTTCTTTGATATGTCTACTGTAAAGATGCAATGCTGTTCTTGAATAAATGAGTGCTGTGTTGTTTCAGTGGGTAGTAGTATTGTATTGCACATCAGCAGAAATCTTAAAGAGTCCCTCGAGTGTAAATCAAGTGTTTAATCTTGTTTATATGGTGTTTTTTTTGTTTGTTGCTACAAGACATATCATGAGTGAAATGAACAGTCAACACCATGGCTGAGAATTTCTGCCTTGAAACTGCAGTTTCTAAATTCTGGATTCAGAAAGTCAGATTTTATGACATCACATATCTAAGGAACCAATCAAGTCAACTTGTGGCTGGGGCATAGCGTAACTATGGCAGCGGTGGTGGGCGGTCAGCTTACGTTTTAAACACCAAGGACTCTGGGGACCCTCACATTGTAAACACTG
>JAOVVB010038036.1:0-15265 GCA_028570985.1 Heterobranchus longifilis
GCTAAAATAAAAAGGCTCACGTGTGTTTGCAACCCATACCTGCATTGTGCGTCCATTTCTTTGTTGAGACCATGACAGATGAACGGACCCGTCAGGACGCAGCAGGAAGTCCCCTGCCAGACGAAAACGCCCGCCTGCATAGCTACCTGCGTGACCAGCAGCAGGAGATCGGGAGCCTGGCACGCGCCGTCCATGACCTCGCATGCAGCGTTAGCCAGCTCGCGACGACGAGAGTGCCCCCGGCTGCTCCCCAACCACCTGTGACATCGTCGCACCCGCGCCCCGCTCCTCCTGAAAGGTATGGAGGAGATCCCGAGGGCTGTAGACGGTTTCTGCTCGCCTGTGAGTTGTACTTAGCGGACTTTCCAAACATGACGGATCCGCAGAAGGTGAGCTTCGTCACTCAGCATCTCACAGGGCGCGCACTCGACTGGGCTACGGCTGTGTGGGGCACCGGAGGCACCATCACCACTCGCTACCCACGCTACATCGAGGCCCTTCGCGCCGTCTTTGATCACCCCGACCAGGAAAGAACAGGTGAGCAGCAGCTGTTGAGGCTCAGACAAGGGAGCACATCGGTGGCGGAATATGCAGTGAAGTTTCAGGTGTTAGCGGCTGAAAGCGGCTGGTGTGAAAGGAGCTTGCTGGCAAGATTTCGAGATGGACTCACCCCGGACATCCAACTGGAGCTGGCGTGCCGAGACGCTGATTTGTCACTCGAGGAGTGCATTGCGCTAGCTATCAAGCTGGACCAACATCTGCGCAGCCAGCAGCGCCGGCCGCCGCTCCGATTGTCGAAACGTCCCGAGCCGCGCCGCAAAATGAGCCCTCATCAGCTGCAGCCAGCCGAGCGCGAGGGGTCCTCCACCGAGGCCATGGACGTGGACTCATCACGTCTCCCCGCGTCCGAGAAAACCCGGCGACTGACTGCGGGGCTGTGTTTGTACTGTGGGGGGGAAAAACATCGAGTCAGCTCCTGCCCATTGCTGAAAGTAACTCGCCGCACCCCACCGCGCACACACTCACCTTTTTGTTTGCCAGCACAAATTTCATTTAATAATAACACCTTGTCTGTTTTTCCCCTAATAGATTCCGGGTCGGCTGGTAATTTCATCTCATCTTCTGTCCTTTCCACGCTGCAAGCTCCAGTGTCGAAGCTTCCGTGCCCGATATCTATTAAAGCTCTGGACGGTCATGCACTCACCCACTCGCCACTTAAGCTAATCACTGCGCCCCTCCGTTTAACTTTCCCTGGTCACTCTGAGGAGATAAAATTTTTTGTGCTTCCTCAGACAGACCATCCCGTCGTGCTGGGCCTGCCATGGCTCAGCTTTCACAATCCCAATTTTGATTGGACAAAGGCGCGCATCCTCTCTTGGTCCCCGCGATGCGCCACACATTGTAAAACGTTAGCTTTAACGGTCCAAACCACTACTATTGAAAGCCCGAGTCATAAAGTGTCCTGTAGTGTGCCGCCAGAGTACGCGGAGTTTAAGGATGTATTTAGTGTTAGGGCAGCAGCGAGACTTCCTCCCCATCGTCCGTGGGACTGTGCGATAGAGTTGTTGCCGGGGAAAACACCGCCTTATTCACGTATTTATCCGTTGTCCCTGGAGGAAACCAAGGCAATGGAGGAATACGTGGATGAGGCTCTCAAGCAGGGGCTTATCAGCAGGTCCACGTCTCCGGCTTCGGCAGGTTTCTTTTTTATTGAAAAAAAAGGCGGAGGCTTAAGACCCTGTATTGATTATAGGGGGCTCAACGCGGTCACAGTAAAGTATAAGCACCCCCTGCCACTGGTCCCGGCCGCTATCGACCAACTCCGAGGTGCCTCCATCTTTACAAAACTCGACCTCCGCAGCGCTTACAACCTCGTTCGTGTGCGTAAGGGCGATGAGTGGAAGACGGCGTTTAGCACCTCATCTGGTCATTATCAGTATAACGTAATGTCATATGGGCTGGTAAACGCACCTGCGGTGTTTCAGGGGTTCATGAATGACGTGTTTCGGGATATGTTTAACCGTTGTGTCATAGTATATTTAGATGACATTCTGATATACTCAAGGTCATGTTCTGAGCATGTTAAGCATGTAATCGCCGTCCTGCGTCGTCTGCGCGCACACGGGCTCTATGCGAAGGCTGAGAAATGCGAATTTCACCAACGTGAGATCGCATTCCTGGGCTATCGCATAGGGCCACAGGGGGTCGAGATGGAGAAAGCCAAGGTGGAGGCGGTAACTCAATGGCCGGTACCTAGGTCAGTGAAGGCGCTACAAAGTTTTCTCGGGTTCGCCAACTTTTACCGGCGTTTTATTAGAAACTTCAGTGCGGTGGCAGCGCCTCTCACTTCGTTGCTTAAAGGCAAACCAAAGAGACTAAGTACGCTCTCCGCCGAAGCGGAGAGCGCATTTCTAAAACTCAAGACGGCTTTCACGACAGCCCCCGTCTTACGGCTTCCCGATCCAGAGAAGCCGTTTATAGTAGAAGTGGATGCGTCCGAGGTAGGGGTAGGGGCGGTGCTGTCGCAGCGCCACGGCCAACCTGAGAAACTCCATCCTTGCGCGTTTTTTTCACGTAAACTGACGCCTGCCGAACAAAATTATGATATTGGCAATAGGGAGCTGCTGGCAGTTAAAGCGGCGTTAGGGGAGTGGAGACATTGGCTAGAGGGAGCCAAACATCCTTTCGTAGTTCTTACCGATCATAGAAATTTAGAATACATCCAACAGGCGAAAAGGTTAAACACCAGACAAGCCCGGTGGGCACTGTTTTTTACGCGTTTCCGCTTTCATATTACGTATCGGCCGGGGTCTAAGAATAAAAAAGCAGATGCTTTGTCACGGTACTATCCAGCATTGATTCCCGTTGAGAATCCTGAGCCCATTTTACCCGCGCCGCTCGTAGTCGCTCCGGTGATGTGGAACGTTGACACGGAGATCACTCGGTGGACGCGACGCAACCCCGTGCCCGGTGAGTGCCCTCCGGGGCGAACTTATGTCCCCGAAGCGTTACGAGAGCGTCTCACTATTGAGGCTCACACCAATCTGTCCTCAGGGCATCCTGGCGTAGCACGCACGTATAAACTGCTCATACCGAAATACTGGTGGCCGCGTATGAAGGAGACCGTAAAAACAGTAGTTTTATCTTGTGCCGTCTGTGCGAGTACAAAAAATCCGCGCAGTCTACCCGTTGGTAAATTAATGCCCCTACCGACGCCGAATAGGCCGTGGTCACACGTGGCAGTAGACTTCGTTACGGACCTGCCGGTGTCGAAAGGGTACACTACTATCCTGGTCATAGTAGATCGGTTCTCAAAAGGGTGTCGTTTCATCCCGTTTGGCTCTCTCCCGTCAGCGCTCCAAGTGGCGGAAGCCCTTTTTGAATACGTGTTCCGATACTACGGCATACCCGAAGATATAGTTTCTGATCGGGGTCCCCAATTTATCGCCAAAGTCTGGAAAGCGTTCTTCCAGAAATTGGGGACCACTGTGAGCCTAACGTCGGGCTATCACCCCGAGTCTAATGGGCAGGCAGAGCGGACTGTCCAAGAACTCGGCAGATATCTTCGAGCATACTGTAGCAGCCATCAACATGACTGGGCTCCCTGTCTACTATGGGCAGAATATGCCCAAAATTCGTTAACCCACTCCTCAACCGGTCTAACGCCGTTTCAGTGTGTGCTAGGTTATCAACCTCCGCTTTGTCCCTGGGATGCCACTCCCACCGAAGTACCCATGGTGGATGAATGGTTCAAAAGAGCGGAAAGAGTTTGGGAGAACGCACACACGCAAATCTCCCGAGCAGTTGCCCGCTTCAAGAAATTTGCTGACAGACGAAGGAAGGAAAGTCCTCCGCTCCAGGTAGGCGATCGGGCATGGCTCTCGACACGGGACCTCCACCTCCACCTCCCCTGTCACAAACTTACCCCAAGATATATCGGCCCCTTCCCTATTGTCGCCCAGGTTAACCCCGTTTCTTTTAAACTTAAACTCCCAACCCATATGCGCATTAACCCTGTTTTCCACATTTCTCTGTTAAGGCCGGTGGTCCGGGGACCCCTAGACGAGGGCACGAGCGAACCCTCGCTCCCTGGGGCTGTGGAGATAGAGGGCGCCCCGGCGTTTAAGGTAACCAGGTTAGTGGACTCACGGAGGAGAGGGGGGTCCCTCCAATATCTTGTCGACTGGGAGGGATACGGCCCGGAGGAAAGGAGTTGGGTGCCAGCCAAAGACATCTTAAGCCCCGAGCTCGTCACAACTTTCCACAGGGAGCGGCCGGATCGCCCAGCGCCCCGACCTCCGGGCCGCCCCGCTCAGCAACCAACCCACCCAGGCCGCAGGGCCCCCCTCCCGCCGCCCAGGCGACGGGGTCGCCCTCGCCTCCCTCGGGAGGCCGGTCCTGAGGGGGGGGGGTACTGTCACACCTGTGCCACCACAGTCCGGGGGAGTGAGATCCGGTTCCCCGGACTATTGAGCCGAGGCTTTGTCTCCCCCTAGTGTGTCTACGTTGGTATGTCTTCCCCTAATCACAAATGATGTACACCTGTGTCTCTCCCCTGTGTGTCCTTATTTAAGCCAGCCGAACCCGTAGTGTCTTGTCCGTTCACTGTTGTTAATATGTTTGTTTTGCACGTGTTGTCCCAACCTCACAGCTATCTCCTATCTCCTCCTCAGGACTAAGCCGAGTCTGCAGGTTCGGGGTAAGGCCTGGTGTAAACAGGCAGCGGGGCCCAGGTCACAGACAAGTCGCCAGCCAAGCGCAGCGTAGAGCCCTCGTGACCTTTCTATTAGTTTGCTGTTTCAGCTCTTGTGTGTTCGTGCCCGCCTGCAGACCCAGCCTGAGGAGGCTGGTTCCTTTTGTTTGTTTGTGTTGATGATTATTTAGTTTTGTTTCTATCATCCTAGTTTACGAAGAGATCAACATAAGTGGGATAAGTTTACCCCGAAACGCTAAAATAAAAAGGCTCACGTGTGTTTGCAACCCATACCTGCATTTTGCGTCCATTTCTTTGTTGAGACCATGACAGTTAAACTGCTATACAAATAAAGATAGATGAGTTATCCTTTTAAAAGTCTATTTACATTTGAGCTTGTGAAAATGTAGCAACTTAGCAATAAAAAAATAGCTATAATTCCTTAATGGTTGCATTTAATAGGCCTATTGAATTAATACTCAAAATCTACACCTTAGTTTCATTCAAATTCACTGTGATGGCGTGCAGCAGAGGCAAATATGTGAAAATTGCATCGCTGTCCAAATACATATGTACCTAACTGTACAAACTGTACATACGTACTGTACAAAAAAGTTTGAGAGGAAACCACAATCAAATCTCACTGGATCAATTCTCTATCACTTCCCATTATTTCCCATTATTGTCAACATTTTGAGGTTTATAAATTGTATTCAGAAATGAGTTACCTGTGTATTGAGGAGACAAAATTAAATTTGCACATGGACTTAAGAGAATGGACAGAATTAATTACAAATTTAAGTGGTACCAGAATTTAGGTGTATCTCAGTTATACAAAAATTCAGGGTTGACCTTACTAGTTTTGTTGCACGATATATATGCGAACTCTTTTTTCCTGTCTGATTATTTGGTGTAAGAACATCTGATATCTGTTACATTAGGTCTTTTAGGACAGCCATCACTTCCTTTATATAATTAGATTCCAAGTTACCAATTTGTGAAGATGCGAAATTAATGTTAATATAACAACTAGAATTAGTCATTACTATTACCCCTAATATATCCTCATTTGTTTGTTAATAGCTTGTTTTTTTCACATTGCTATATTTCTTTTCTTAAATTTTCTTTAGGTTTTGCTGTTGTTGTTTGTATTTTTTATGTGTCTGCATTCTTAAATGGTAAGCGCTTGTATCAAAGGCCTGAATGATACTCAAGAAACCACTGGCATCTTCAGGGACGTGGGCTTGAGCAGGTTATTTCAATAATCTGAATGAGTGGCCCAGAAAATCAAGTTAAGCGCCTGCATAGAATAAGTCTTTATCTGAATAACTTTCCCTGGATCTCTACTGATGCAACAAACAGTAAATAAAGCCCTTGGATAACAAACTGAGTGCTTTATGCTCTGTTGGGAAGGGGACATGGATATTGCATTTTTTCATTTATTCCTGCTAGCATAGAGAGAGAGAGAGAGAGAGAGAGAGAGAGAGACTGAATTAACATCAAGGTTAATCATAGCTTTAACCTGGGGTGAATGAGTCTCTTGAGGCTCAGAAAGGATTATGGAATAATCAAAATGAAAATAAGCACGCATTTACTCAGATTGCTTTGTCCTCTTACATTTACTGTACAGGTGTGAGACCTATGTGGAAAATGGTTCATACATTAGTGCTTGGCTCTCAAGCTGGAAACACAAATGATCAAAAACATACTGGTTTCTTATTTGAGGCTGGTTCATCTCAAGATTTTCTTCATCTCATTTCAGGGAAGTTTCCTCACCACTGTCACCTCTGGATTGCTCAAAGTGAATATAGATCTAAATCTAGATATGGACCTTTGAACTTTTGTTTCATAATGTTACTGGCTTTGCTATTCCCGGGGAAAAAAACTTGTATATTTGCTACAATTTACAGTTTTATTGAGTTTATAGAATATTTTTGATTATCAACAAAGCTGTAAATATTTTTGAATAAAAAAACTGTTTAAAACTGCTTATGATTCTGTTGCCTTTCGTGATATACGTACTATGGCTCAAGCTGATTCACACCACTGATATAATCTAGGTTTTGTCATCTTTATTATAAAAAAATGAAAAAAAAAAATTATGTCTTATCTATTTCGATTTCCAGATGAGTTAAAATCAGTACTTACAAGAGTCACTGATAACCTCCCAGCCTATGTGAATGTGAAAGATTCTATGTGAGAGATTAATTAAAGGTTACAGTGGGGTTATTAGTATAAAGCTCTATAATATCTAGGTGATGCAAATATTCATCCCATATCAATTATAATCATGCAATTAAGCGTTTAACTTTAAGTAACTTTAAATTAAATTACAAACATTAAATATTAAATAACAAACTAGGATTAATTTTGAATACTTTTTAATAATCTTCTGTGGTAAAAGGTTCCTCTGTTGGCTTTTAGATGAATCTTTTATCATGAAAATTGTCAATTAAAAATTTAAGTGGTCATTGTTTGGACATTTTGTTGTCAGCCAAGATAATTTTAATATATAGAGGATATTTAAACATTTTATATATGTATAGTCATTATTTATTCCAATTACCTATAACTATTTATTTTTGTATCTTTAATAAATTTAATTCATCCATTCTGATGTTTTTAAATCACCTATTATCATTCTACCCTGGATTGTTGTTTGGAACTTCAATAATAACTGTGCTGCCCAGTCTTTAATTGTACTGTATACTGTATTAAAGTGACATAGTGAGCTCTGGATATATTCATTCCAAAGGAGGAACTAGCGGAATGAGATGAACATATGTATTAAATTAACCTAATATTAAGCTGTATGGTGTAGACTTGGGGCCTTAGACTTGGGAAAATGGTCTTGAGTTGACCTGATGAATGTACATTTCAATGTCATTCATGGATGTACAGCCCTTTTTTAAACATTTGCATCATTCAAATGTTTTACTGTAGCTAAGAGTCTGGTTACTGTACTGTGCTTGATTTTTTTCTGTAAATGTCAATCTGTTTTACACCTTCGTTCACACACACACACACACACAAAAAGAACCACAAGTTCTGGTTTGATTTGAATGCACCCGATGTATGTGTAGTGGATATTTGCCATTTTGGATTGTCTATTGGATTTGGATTTTATCACAGCCTCTGATTGTTTACCTGGTTTTATACTATTGTTACGTGGATTTGGATTTTGCTCCTGCCATTTACTGTGGCCAAGAAGTGCAAAACAAAATAACAAAACCAAAAGCAAAATGGAAAATCTGAAAACAAAATAACAAAACAGAAAACAAAATAAGTTCAAAAACAAAATAACAAAAATGAACACAAAATAACAAACCCAAAAACAAAATAACAAAACCGAAAACAAAATACCAAATGAGAAAACACAACAATTCAGTCAAACTAGAAAAGGCAGGTATAGTTTGCGAATGAAATTCTTATCGCTGATTGGAAGAGACATCTTTCACTCAAGACATACAAGAAGTACTGCAGCCTCATGGCATTTAAACATCCATGGTGCTGCAGTACTTCCTGTAACATGGCCACCCATGCGAAGGGCAAATCTCCAGACAACTAGGCAGATTTATTGACAGGCAGAGCAGCGGACGGCCGTGGTTGCTAGGCAACCCCGCCATGTTGCCAATCAGAGAAGATGCACTACACCTGTCTGGCAGGTTATTTAAACCCCCAGAAACCAGCACACAATGTGCGAATATTGGATAGCACCAGGTATGAGAGTGCTGCTCTGGTATAGGAGAAAGAAATAAGAAAAGAGAAAAGATAGAGAAAAGAAAAGTGAAAAGAGAAAGAAAAGTGAAAAAGATGTAAAAACAACAATAATAATAATAATAAATAAATAAATGGGTATTATTATTATTATTATTATTATTATTAGACTTATTCATTCTACAAGAGAAGGAGGGGGAACCCGAGCACAAGTTTGGGGAAAAAAATTCGAGGGAAAGAATCAGAAGCGAGGCGGCACATGCAGACATAAGCCTACCTATCTTCATAGTAAAACATACCCCTTTCTAAACGGAAAGAAGTTAATAAGAGCTGTATACTGTATAAGCGCCAATCATCCTCGGCCAAAATAAACACCTCACGGCCTAACGCTCCCCTCTAAGTCCTGCGTTGGGGCTCCCACACTTAACAACATACTTGTTGGTGCCATACATAAGTGCCCCCTCGTATTTAAACCTTCAACCTCAAACCTTTCACCCAGCAACTTCTGCATGCAAAAAAATCTCCTCACGCCCCAACTGCTTAAATATTCTGGGATCACCTTATACATTGTTTTAGAATAGCATCTGAAATGTACAGTACAGTGGAACCTCGGATAACGAGCATAATTCGTTCCGGAAGCGGGCTCGTATTCCAAAAGACTCGTATACCAAAGCACATTTCCCATAAGAAATAATGGAAATTAAAATTATTCGTTCCAGAGCCCAAAAAAATAAATACATAAAAATAATTAACACAAAATATAAAGTAAAAATAAAACAAATTAACCTGCACATTACCTTAAAAAAAGTCAAAATAAATCCCGACAGATAAGTGTTTCCGTTTATGCGCACAGGCGCTGTGTGTATGTGTTTTTCCCTCTCCTGCGCTGCTGAGTGTGTGTCATGTGTGTGCGCGCGCATAATTTGACACCGTGCCGGTTGTGTGTGAGTGAAGCAGGCCCTCTCTGTTTCTCACACACACACACATTAAAAGAGAGAGAGAATGAGAGAGTGAACCGACACGGTGTCAAATTACGCGCGCACACACATAACACACACACAAAATTAAAAATCTTTGCATGTCTTGCGGAACACAAGACAGCATACGCGTTACTCGTAATCCGAGGTTTCACTGTATACAGGTAACCGCACTTGCATTAGCCAGACACCTGTGGTCTCTCTTTGTTCAAACCTACCCATGTGTTCTGCGCAAAGAGGCAACATGATGCAATAAATTTTTGAGTTTTCTCAATTTAAGTTTGACCAACTTAGTGCCTGCTGCTTTAATTCTAACAAAAGTGAAAAAAACTAAATAGTTTAGTTCACTTTTGTCAGGACTATAGCAGCAGGCACTGACATCTATTGGATCAGAAAGTTAACCAGTGAATCACTACACCAGAAAAGAAACCAAAAACATGATAACAATAATATTTGAAATAGTAAACATAACTAAGATGATCAGAGTACAACAAATGCGAGACAAAGACTATCTAGTAGTGATGGGTCGTTCATCATCAAGTCTTTAACATGACTCAGAAGAACAAGTAATCTCAGAGAGTGATTCGTTTATTTTCTATTGGGCACGTATGCAGAAAGCATAGCAAAACCTCCGTAGGTTATGTACAGGAACAGAAGTGAGCAGTTATGTTAAAGTCTTCTAGTCCGAATCATTCATTCCTTTGTCATGTGACTCCCATAGATGCTCTGCAGTGCAGTACACAGGCAACAGAATTGAGAGGTTCTTCTCATCAGTCTCGTAGCTCGAGTTTTTTTTTTTTTTTGACACGTAACTCCCATAGCTATGCAGTGCAGTAGATGCAAAAGAACGAACGACTCGGACTAGAAGACTCATAAGAAGAACTGCTCAATTCTGTTTCCAGTGTAACGCACTGCATAGTGTCTATGGGAGTCACGTGACAAAAGAACGAACGATTAGGGCAGGGCTTTTGGGACACAGGATAGAATTATCAGAGCTTAGCCGGAAGCCTAGAGAGAGCTGATTGGCCGAGCTCTCTCAGAGGGAAGGGATGAGAGGTACTTTGTGCTCCCACATTAATCACGGCTCTACAGCCAATCAGGGGCGTCTGTGAGCTCGCGCATGCGGAAGGAGCCTCCGAGCAGTTCGAAAAGATGCGGAGAATCAAAATAATTATGGTAATGGTAAGAATTATGGTATTGTAAGACTACCTGAGATGGCAGTAGGAAGAATCTTTTAGGAAAACCAGAATCAACAGGGTATCCATCCTAATTAAGGTGATATTAGAGCAAATGACTTTTACTAAACTTACAAACTTAGAAATTTTACAGCTATTTTGGAAGAAATTTCAAAGTGAAATTTTGAGTGATTTTCATGCCTAAACAAACTAAATAAGCAAAGTGTACTTGTTTTGATGCAGATTAAATAAACTGACCTGACAAACAAACCGACAAGACAACGAGACACTGTAATACCAAAGTGATTTTTAAGTAAAAGTCTGGGAATATAAAGTAGACTTCAAGATGCATTAGTCTTCCTGGGTCCAAAATAGTCCACAATGAGGCAGAAGAGCAGGGCCCATATTCACAAAGCTTCTTAGAATTCTCTCAGAGAGCACCTATCTTAGCTTAAAAAGTCCTAGCTGGGAGTCCAAGACTAAAAGTCATTTAGGAAACTTCTCAGAGCAACTCTGAGTAAGGAAATTACAAAAACCTTTATCTTAGTGAAGAGGTGTAGTTGACCCCGTTGCTAGGGATGACGCAGCAATTCAAGGACTGTGATTGGTTGATAAAAATCTGTAAAGGTTTTTAAATGCGCTCTTTTGAAAATAGAATATATGATAATAGAATAGACAGTGAAATCATAATGTTTATATATAAAGAAACTGAATAATAATAATTAATAAGAAATTAATACTGGCTACTTTATGCAAAGTTTCTGTTATAGGCTAAATATCTTAAAGTTAATTAAAACAGCCAAATGCTGAAAAATTGTCTACATTTGAAGCAACCAATTTATATACAGTAGTTACTATATTAAAGTTCTTACATTTATATATTATACTGATTTTATTATTTATAATCCATTTAAGATTGATGGGAGCAAAATGGCTCACCTTTTACCAATTTCCATGATTGCAGGACAGTTTATTTAAGTTGCACTTTTGGATGGTATGTAGCCAGCAATCCAAGAGAGATGGAAAGAACTAAAAAAAAAAAAACATACTGGACAGAAGAGCAGTGTTTACTTTATGCTTAGTGTTTGGAGAATATTTCTTCTTTCCACCATTTTGTCCTCTGCTATAAAAACTCTTAAGCCTCTTAAAAGTCCTCCTCTCTACTCTTAACAATTTTTACCTTAGGAGCTGATTTTAGGTCTAAGATGTTTATTATTTTTAACTTTACTAAGATTTAGTCCTAAATTTAAGGGGAAATTCTAAAATGTCATAATTCTAAGACTTTTCTAAGAATTCCATTAGGAGCAACTTTTAGGGTTAAGAAACTTTGTGAATACGGGCCCAGATATTGATGACAGTTCTTTTAGATGACACCCTCATGGACATGACTAAAACACTGGACAGAAAAAGATGTGATCTTGTCATGCCTATGTTCTTAAGGGTTTGCCTGCGGAGAGGAGATTGGAATTGATTGTCAGGAATGGATGTTGTTTGGAGCACTAGAGTAATCATACCCACTAAAGCTAGAGAACAGATACTGAAGCTACTGCATCAAACTGTGGCATGGCAAGAAAGAAAGGTTTGGCTCAATTGTACATTTGGTGGCAGGGAATGGATTAGAATATTGAAAGGGAAGTGCAGTTGTGTGAAAAGTCAACACCTGCTACTTTTACATTCATAGGAGTGGCCAGAAGTGCCCTGGTCCAGAATTCATATGGACTATGCAGAACCATTCATGGGTAAGATTTTTTGGTGATAGTAGATGCTCATTCTAATTGACTACATATCTACCCAGTCAAGTCAGTCACGTCAAACTACTATAACTAAGCTAAGACAGAGTTTTTGCATTTTTGGTCTTCCAAAACTAAAAACTGTCTGACAATGGTGCATGTTTCATGAGTAATGATTTTGAGTCCTTTATGAACCAAAATGGTATTTGACATATCAGGTCAGCTCTGTTCCACCCTTCCTCAAATCACCTTTCATCTTTCTTATCCACTCCTCAAAGGTTTGAAACTCCCTCTCAGGTTGTCACAATTCCTGTTCAGTTAACGTATCACAGTGCATACTACTACAGGCCTGTCACCAACAGGACTGATGATATCCAGGAGACTCAGATCTGTGTTTGACTTACTCTTGCCGGATGTGAAAGCAAAACTGCAGGGAAACCAACTGAATCAGAAGCAGATTTATGATACACACAAAAGACTGAAGTTTTTCACCAGGGGATAGAGTGGTCATCAAAAAACACTCTAACCAAATTCCAGCAGACATTCACAGCTCATCGGGTCCATTGTCCTATAGTGTGATTATTGGCTAAACCTTGAAAAGACATGTAGACCAAGTTGGAGCCAGATAGTCAGAGATTGTGTCAAATCAAGATCCTGAGAGGGAATTAGAACCATTAATGGATACTGAAGGAGATGCCTTGGATGCTGACATCACAGATAAGTTACTGCAACTTACAACCCTACATATCTGCTTTCAAGGTCTCTCTAGATTTGAACACGGGAGAGATATTGAGCTTAGCATGTAAAAGACTTTGTTATTGTAAGATGTTTGACTCTGGCAGCAACACAAACACTCAGCGAAGTCTTACAGGAAAAGGGTAGTTTTATTAGGAATAATAGGAAAAGGGAAGGGATTTAGGGAGGGAGGGAGGAAAGAAGGGGAGGAAAGTAGTAGGGCAAAGGGGAAGTCAGCTGGTGGGTGTTTGTGGTGACGGGCCAAGGGCTGCCCGTGGGCAGCGGCTTCTGCCAGCCCTTTGACGCGACTTTCACAGACATGGTCGGTCGGCTCTAAATCAGTTGCATTCAGTCCTCCTTGTTCTTTTGACTCCACTCGCTATGACATCCCTGTAAGTTTTTCAGCTGAATAGTACAAAAGTTCACAGTTTTTTTTCTTCTGGTTTTGTAATTGTGCACTTTCCACATTTCATTTGCAAAGCATATGTCATTATTTCATTCTTATACTTTATTTACTGTGTATTAATGCCGGAGCAGCAATGCTGCTCACACACATACATACTTCTGTTAAATAAAGCCAGACATAATTTTTCAGGGTTCGTTTGAACTCCTTTCATTCTTTTACCCATTTTAAATATGTGAAGAGAACCAAGTTGTAGCTAATGGCCAACCGTGATTTCAATTAATGTTAATGTCAAAACTGTATGTAAAATGTCACATGTATGTTTTTTGTTTTTTTGTTCAAATTTGTTAATGTGTTCTTGAGAGCAAAGCGGCATTCCCTCATCTCAACAATTCCACGCCCATCAGGGCGCTCTCACAGACTGAATAAGCCTAGACGGGAAAGAAGGGAGTTTAATTGCCTAAGGATCTAATAAAATTACGTCACTGTCTCCAAAAACATAATCTCACGCCCCATCCAGAAACTGTGGATTAGAGATGCGTGCACTTCTGAAGACCCTAGACTCTACCTTCAGAGCGGGGGACAAGGTGGCCCTAAAAACAGCAAGGGCTGTCCCAGTCCATCATAGAGGCTAAGCGCACACACATGCGGAGAAACCACAACCACTTCAGAGACAGCGGTGACACACAGCGCATGTGGCAGGGCATACAAACCATCACCAACTACATGATATATCCTGCTAGTGACAGTGACGGCTACCTTGCTGATTTGCTGAACAGCTTTTACACCTTGTTCGAAGCGCAGAACGACGTGACAGTGAGGAAGACCACCCCTCCCAACAACCTGGTGTTATATCTCAACACGGCTGATGTGAGGGAGCAGAGGCAACCCACGTACTATAAAGCTGCTGCACCAGACAATATCCATGATAAAGTGCTCAGAAAATGTGCTGAACAGCTTTCAGATGTTCTCACCAACATCTTCAACCTCTCTCTGAAAAGCGTTGTCGTTTCCACGTGCTTCAATGCCACCACCATCATCCTTGTGCCGAACAAGCCTTTTGTGTCTTGTCTCAATGACTACTGTCCTGTTGCACTCACACCAGTCATCATGAAATGCTTCGTATGGCTCCTCATGACACTGCTTCCACCCTCACTGGAACTGCTGCAGTTTGCATCTCGTCATAACGTTAAAGGACGACGCCACATCCACCATAGTCCATCTCCCTCACACACCTAGACAACAAGGGAACCTACGTTGGAATGCTGTTCATAGACCTCACCTCAGCATTTAATACGATCATGCCCAGCACCTAATCAGGAAGCTAAGACTGCTGGGCCGAACACCTCCCTCTGTACCTGGATCCTGGACTTTCTGACCAGACGGCCTCAGTCAGTGCGGACTGGAAACAGCACCTCCAGCACCACCACACTGAGCCCTGGGGAAACCCAGGGCTGTGTGCTCAGTCTCCTGCTGCTCACACTGCTGACATTCACAGCTTCAAGTTTGCTGATGACACAACCATGGTGGGTCTCATCAGCAAAAACGACAAGTCAGCAAACAGAGAGGCACAGACACTCTCTCTGCTCAAGGCTTAGCCTGCTCTTTGCCTGCTGTGTGTGTGTGTCTGTGTGTGTGCGCGTCATTGGACACCGTGCCCCACACACACACACACACACACAGACCCCTCCTACTTTCGCCTTCACAGACACACACACTCTTTTTCTCTGCTTTACACAGAAACACTGCTCTGTCACAATTCTTTTCAAAGGTAAAGTGCAGGTTAATTTGTTTTATTTTTACTTTACAGCAGTGATTCCGTTAGTGTGTCGCTC